>VMDO01015849.1:0-49746 GCA_007922755.1 Pedetes capensis
TTGCAAAAAAAAAAAAAAAAAAAAAGTAAAAGCAAAAAGTGTTTTTTATCATTTCCTTAATGTATTTCTTTTAAAGAGAAATCAAAATGAAAGCCAATAAACTTTTTATTAGAAATTGCCTCAGTGAACATGTATAGATACATACATACACACACATACACACAATCACAGAATAGGGTATGAGGGTACAATTTTACAAATGATTAATCTCACAAAATTTGATTTATGACCCAGAATATGCTCAATATTATATGCAAGTAACAAATTTTCTTCTTACTTTTCTCTATAATTGGGATCTATACTTACAAAAGACACTTAAATAAAACTGTCTTTACTGAAAAGCACTGCAGACCCCAGGAGGTATCTGAAGGTCTCCAGCCCTTGTCCTAAGCCTACAGCAAGTTTGGATCTGGGGAGGCTGTAGTAGAGAAACATTTCTTTGATAAAGGGCCCACCCCCAGTGATGAAAGAAAGCTTCCTGAAAACACCCTGCTACGCGAGAAAGACTGAAAGACTGAAAGACTGCTTAATTATGCATACTTCTTTTTTTATTGGGAAATTTTACTGTACATCTTAATGTGATTCATTCTGACATGCATTTCATTGTGACATTTCCATATATGCATTTTGTTGGACATTACACAGATAAGTTCCCCCTTACTCTCTTGTGTACTTCCTCACCCCCGTCCCCCTCAAGACCTCTCTTCCATTTGCTTGGTTTTTTTGTGATAATATTTTTGTATATATCTTTGGGTCCCAATTATGTTTAAGATCGAAACTTTTTCTGTAGTGAACTACCTTTTTACATTGTAAGTACTATTACATGAATTTTCTAGCCCATCTGTGTTATCACCATTCTTTGGTATTATTGGTGTTATTATAATTATTTCCAGGACTATTAAATTTGGGCTGTTCACCCTGAGGTCACCCCCTCCCTCATTACTCACTCCTCCTTGTTCCTCCTATCCCCCCTCTCCTCTCCCAGGATTTCCTCCTTTTGCTAGATCCCTCCTTCCTTCTTTTGCGTTCCCCAAATTGCCCCTTCTCCACTAGGTTGACTTTAGCTTTTTTTTTTTTTTAATTATGTTCTGACCTCCACATAGGCTTTTTTCCTTCTTGTAATTTTGATTCAGCTCCCACATATAAGTGAGAACATGTGGTGTTTCTCTTTCTGAAATTGTGTTCATTCACTAGAAATAATTTTCTCCAATTCCATCCATTTTGCTGCAAATGGCATCATTTCTTTTTTTTTTTTTTTTTGATTGTTGAGTAGTATTCCATTGTGTATATGTACCATAGTTTTTTTTATCCATTCTTCTGTTGCTGGGCACTTTGGTTGATTCCATATCCTTGCTGTTGTGAAAAGTGCTGCATTGAACATGGAGATGCAGGTGTCTCTGTGGTATGATGACCCATCTTCCTTTGGGTAAATTCCCAATAGTGGTATAGCTGGGTCATATGGTAGATTTATTTTTAGTTTTTAAAAATACTTCCATATTGATTTCCAAAGTGGTTGGACTAATTTACAGCTCCACCAGTACTGTAAGAGTGTTCCCTTTTCTCCGCACCCTCGCTAGCATTTGTTGTTATTTGTTTTATTGATCTTGGTCACTGGTGTAAGGTGGAATCTCAGAGTTTTTTAATTTGCATTTCCCTAATGGCTAGGGATACTGAGCATTTTTCATGTGTTTTATGGCTTTCCAGGCCTCTTCATTTGAGAACTGTTTATTCAGTTCCTTTGTCCATTTATGTATTGGGTTATTTGCTTTCTTGGGTATTTTTTCTTAAGTTCTTTATAAATTCTGGTAATTAGGCCTCTGTCTGATGTATAGGTTGCGAAAATTTTTTCCCATTCAGTGGGGATTTCCTTGACTCTGTTGATTGTTTTCTTTGCTGTATGGAAGCTTTTTAATTTCATGTAATCCCATTTATCTATTCTTGTTGCAATTTCTTGAGCAACTGGAGTCCTATTAAGGAAATACTTTCCTATGCCTACATGTTGGAGCATAATACTTTTTATCCCTGCCTCCAACTTTTCCAATATTTAAACCAGAAGCTCATGTCAGTTACCTGAAGATGGACTTGGGGTCATCTGCTCCTCTTCTCAATGAACACACTGATTAAAACTCATTTCTCTGCTTTCACTTACCTCTTTAACTGGTATATGGGGGATGGGGTGGCCAAGACTAAATCCAGGAATTGGGGCTTCCCACTAAATTCAGTAACATGCTGCGCCTTAGGGGGAAAAAGTCTCATATCTCCCAAAGTCTGAACATAACTTATTAGCAGGCTGTATAGTGGGTTAAGTCAATCATTAAGCCACTTATTTCAATTTGTGTTTCTGCAGCAAAGAATCTTTGAAACTAAGAAAATCATTTCTGTTGTATTCTACAATTCTAGACAAAAACTAATTTCCTGCCCAACCATAGGGTTACATGATACGAAGCTAATGGAAAGTCATGTAGAGATCAAACTCCAATAGTGAAAAAGAAACACAATAAACTACCATTCACCATTCTAAGGATTTAAAAAGCAAACTATAATCACCTTAAAAAAGAAAAATGCAGATGAAGACAGCTACATAAAGTGAAAATAAGTAATGCAAGATTAAGGATAGTGTGTTATAACATCAGGATCAGAACTAAGCAAACCAAAGAGAAAAAGAGAGAGAAAGAGGGAAAGGTGAAGGAGAACCAGATTAGAACCAAAAAGGAAAGATCACCAAAAAGAATGTTCTGAATGTGATTTGAACTACAGAACACAAAACTTGGAGACAAAAAAAAAAAAAAAAAAGATGAATACTACTAGAAGACCTCCCAGTAGATGGTGGGGGTCAGGAAAAGCAGACTTGACATTCCGTTGAGCTGGAGGCAGACACAAACCACATGAGGAACATAGCCTGGGAGATACCCTTTATAGATCTGTGTGAGGTCCTGGAACATTCTGTGTTGTAACAATTTTAGGATTGCAGAAATCACACAATATAACCAGCTAGTTAGTCTTCTCTCTCTAATCCACATTTTGGCCACAATTCTAAATATGTATTTGAAATTTCCCAATATGAAATGTACACAAGGAACATGAAAGCTAAATTTCAAAGCGCAAACTAGAGCAATATTACAGAAAACTGATAGTGAAAATGTCATTAAAAAATCCAAACTGATAAGAATTTTGGTTCATGGTTTATATGTTTCATGTCTCATTCACTCAACTTTGGAGTACTCAAGTATAAACTGACATTTTTATTACTACAGAGTTGTAGTAATTATTGAATCCAAGTTACTGAAAAACCTAGCTATCATCCAGCTTTAATTTGGCCTCTGGCTACATTGACAAAAATGTATGTAGGATGCCTGTGATGAAAAATTTTATATCAACTTGTCTAGAGTATGATGCTCTAGACAAGTTTGATTTTTTGATCAAACTCTAGATGTTGCCATAAAGGCATGTTTTAGATTTGAGTAACATTCATAATCAGTTGACATCAAGTAAAGCAAATTAGCCTCCATCATGTGAGGAGATCCTATTGAGTCAGTTGAACAACTTAAAAGCAAAGACTGAGGTTTCTAAGACAAAAAAAGAATTCTGCCTCCAGATTGCCAGAATGCAGCATAAAAATTCTGCCTAAATTTCCAGTCTTCTGACCCAACTACAACATCAACTCTTATCTGAATTTGTAGCTTGCCAGCCTTCCTATAATACTCAATTTGTTAAACCTCACAATCGCACAAAATTTCTTAAAATCTCTCTTCATATGTAATACATGTGTGTGCATGTATAAAATAACAACTTGAGATATACATACATGTATAGATACATATATATATATATATTCTCTCTCTCTCTCTCTCTCTGTCTCTCTCTCCCCCTCCCTCTTCTCTCTCTCTCTTTCTCTCTCTCTCTCTCTCTCTCTCTCTCTCTCTCACACACACACACGCACACTATTCACACACACACACAATTAGTTCTGCTTCCCTGGAGAACCCTGATTAAATTTATTAGGTGGGATGTAGTGGTACACTTCTGTGATCCCACTACTCAGAAAATGGAGGCAAGAAGATCATGAGTTTGAGGCCAGTGTGGGTCACAGTGAGTTCAAGTTCAGCTTGGGTTATAAGTGAAACCCTGTTAAAAAAAAAAAGTTATTGCATTTATCCTAACATTATATAAATTTATAACTTGAGAAATAAGAGCTGGGTGTGGTGGCGCACACCTGTAATCCCAGCAGCTCAGAAGGTGGAGGCAGAAGGATCACAAGTTCGAGACCAGAGGCAGTCTGCATAACTTATCGAGACCCTGTCTCAAAAAGTAAAAAAAAAAAAATGGGCTGGGGATGCAGCTCAGTGGTTCAGCACTTGCAAAGCACGCAAGTGCGAGGCTCTGGGTTCAACCCCCAGTACCACCAAAAAACTCCCTGTGAGGACCTGAGCCTTCTCTCCTTCACAGATGGCCTGTCTGCTTCTTTCTGTGCATCCTCTCTCTGAGGTTGACTGGCTGCCTCTGGTTGTTCATGTTGCCTGTGATCCAAATGGCCTCTCCAAGTCTAGATGTGATCTCAGTATTTTTTTAGCTCAGCTTCCATAAGTTATTAGCAATACCCACCACTGCCCATCACACTCCACCCACTATATGCTTAAGAGTATATACTCCCAGCTCCCAGACAGGCCTTCAAATCCGTGGAAAATTGGATTATGGTGCAGGTTCAATATGTTAAAATTTAGAGGCTGAGGATTCAGTTCAGGTTCAGATTTTAAATTTTAATCCTATGTATAGACAGATGAATAAAACTTTTTTCAATTTTTTTTCAATTTTTAATAGCTAATGGTACAAAAAAACCCCAACCCCCCCCCAAAAAAAAACCTGAACTGAACCCAAACCCTCTAAATTTTAACCTATTGAATCTACATCCAAACCTGAACTCAATTTTTCATGGGTTCGAAGTCCTGTTCCCTGACCCAAGGAAAGCAAAGAAACTTTACAGACAGGTAAACAACTCAGCAAATCAAAGTTGGAAAACCAGAATGAACAGAATAGGAAGCTTCTACTAAGACCAAATTAATGTAAGAAATTATAAAAATGTAATAAGAATGCTTAAGGGGATACACACAGAATAACTATAAAAATGGGGGGCTATGGAGTGCATTGGGCTGGGATTTAGCTGAGTTGGTAGAGCGCTGCTCTGCTGTCTGAGGTCCTCAGTTTGATTCCCAGCACCGCAAAAATGGGAGAAGGATGTGGCAACCCACTCCCAAGGCAATCCCGAAACAATCTGCTATTGAAAACCCTATGAGGGTTGCTCTGAGTCACATGCAACTCGACGGCACCTAACAACAACTGAAAACCAAACTAGAACACTGAAAGATAAAGTGGAAGAAACTATCATACTGCAAAGCAAAAAATTACAAAGAAATATCAATCACTGGTAAAAATATAAGATGCCTGAAGGACAGATCCGATATGCAAATCCAGGATTTCCAGAAATAACAAGCAGAAGTAATGATCAAACAGTAAAAACTCTGAAGTGAGGAAAAAAATTGAGTTTCCAGATCAAAGGAGCTCACCAAATCCCAGGGAGTTATAATGAAAAACAAAAAAGACACTTGCCATATTATAATGCAATATTAAAAACAAATCTTACAGGCTTTAAGACACTAGGAAAAAGATACTTATAAAAATTAGATGTTCCTATATTTGCATTCAAAACTGGCATTGTACCATATGCAGATGAATTATAAAAGTCATGCTAATAATTTTAAACTTTATCTTTCTTAGAATGACATTAGATAGCAAATTAAAATGAAAAAAAAAATCTATGACAAATTGATAGGAAGACTGTAGAAGAAAGGAAAAGCTTTACATTTTGGTATTTTACATGACTGCTTTTTTCCTGCTTTTTGAACAAGATGCCCAGATTTTTATTTTGCATTAGGCCCTGCAAATTATGTAGCTGGCCCTGGCAGAACCAATGTCATAGCCTTCTTCCTAAGTGGTCTCCTGGCTTCCTCTCTTCCCTAACCCTCTCCTTTCTCCATGCCAGCCAAAGTATTCTTTTGACATTATAAGTAGATCATGTGAACCCTGCTTGAAATCTTCCACTGAGTAGGTAGCAGAACCCAGAACCCAGAACAAAATCTAAATTTGCTATCCAAGGCCTGAGCCTGCAGCCGTACCACTGTGGTGTCTGATCCCATCAGATTTCGGAGGCTAAGCAGGGTTGGGCCTGGTTAATACTTGGATAGGAGATTGCCTGGGAACACCAGGTGCTACAGGCTTCGGAAAACGACCTGGCAACCCACTCCCAAAAATCAATCCACCATTGAAAATCCTATGAATAGCACTAACAGTAGTGTTTTGCCTGTTGTATGTAGAATTGCTATGAGTTGGACAGCAACTCGACAGCACCTAACAATAACAACATCCAAGGCCTGAATGGTTCACGCCTAACCTTCCAACACAAACACCTCCCACACCCCGCCTTTTCACAACCCTCTATCCCACCAGCCTTCCTCTAAGAAGCAAGCTCCTACCTAGAGCCTTTGCTCTGCTAGTCCCTTTGCCTAAAATGCTTTTACCCTAGATCTTTGTGTAGGAGGCTCCTTTTGGCCATTGGAGTCTCCGCTTGCAGGTCACCCTCTCAAGAGGCCTTCCTTGACTACCCTTCCTATTATAGGCCCCTAAAGCTTTTAATTCAGAGCACTGTTGCCATCTGATACTTTGTTGCTTATTAATTTATTGTTTCCTTCTCAAGACTAGATCTGGATCTTTGTGCATATGGTTCATCACTTTTATAAATTAAGGATAGAGGAAGGTCATTCTCCCTGGGAATATCTAATGGGATGTGGGAGTTGGTGGATAAGTTTCCCAGTGAGAGCATCCTGGAGGCTCTGTGGTAACCAGCTCCTACCCCAACATCAAATCCTTTGTTGACATTTCTTTTTTTTTTTTTTAATTGGGAATTTTTAATGTACACCTTAATGTGATTCATTCTGACATACTTTTCATTGTGGCATTTCCATATATGCATTTTGATGTACATTATTCATATAGGTGCCCCCTTACCTTCTTGTATGTTCCCCCCCCACCCTCCCTTTGTTGACATTTCTGCCCTTCTGCTTTCATTATCCCTTCTCCATCACTCTGCTTCTGAGATTACCTCCCAAACAAACTGCTCATTCCTGACACTATAACTCAGGCTCTGCTCTCAGGCCCCAAAGCATCACTTTCCTTACCTGCAAAATGGGAGTAGTATTACTATCTAATATTTGTTCTCACCATGGTGCCTAGCATACACAGTAAAAATTCAACCCACCAATACTATCTTGTTCATGACATTAACAGTAAGTGACACTTAGTAAAAAATCTATAGGAAACCAACAGACAACTGGAATAATACAGGGTTATCCTCTAGCACAGTGGTTCTCAACTGGGGGCAGTTTTGACCCTTGGAGATGTGGCAAAATGTGGAGACAATTTGGGTGGCCACACTTGGGGGATGCTAGTGGCATGTAGAGGGTAGAAGTAACAGATGCTACTGAACATCCTACAGTACACAGGACAGCCTCCACAACAAAGAATTGTTGTTGTGAGGTGCTGTTGAGTTGGGTCCAACTCACATTGACCCTATGTACAATAGAAGGAAACAATCTCCAGCTCTGTACTGAGGTTGAGAATCACTATGTAACAAAATATCCTGATTACAACAAGAACTTCATAAATTTATTTAATATAATTCACCAAACCTTTAAAACTTTTTAAAAACAATCATTGGCTAAATGTCCATTTATTTTGGCCACTGATATGGACCCATATCAAGCATACCTCTGTAGTTTACTTGGAAAAAAGGACAAATCTTAGAAGTAAAATAGAAGCCAGGTGTGGTGGTGCGTGCCAGCACTTGGGAGGCCAAGGCAGGAAAATCAACACAAGTTGAAGGCCAGCCTGGTCTATGTAGTGAGTTCTAGGCCAGCCTGGGCTACACAGTGAGACCTTGTCCCCCAAAAAGTAAAATAGGTTAAATATCAAGACATAGCAGATGCCCACAGATGTCCATATAATATGCATGTAATACTTCTAACTTAGTAGTGAAATCCAATTTTAATTGATATGACAATATGCCCAGATAAAAGAATTTATTCATCATCATCTGTTGCAACTTGTGAAGGACAGTCAGTGAAAGGGACTCCTAAGAAAATACTTAAAAGGCAATTGACCCACTTAGTGTGATTTTTGCCTTTACTCCTTCTTCTTTCTCCTGGACTGGACTGTGGATGTTCTAGCTGGAGCTACAGAAGCCGTACTGCAACTGTAAGGAGACCTGCAGAATGGAGTCTGCAATCCTTGCAGCAAAAAAACTGCCATAACAGCCTTGAGTTGCCCATCTCTGGACTTCTTTTACCTAAGAGAAAAACAAACCTATCTTTTGGTTTAGCCAGTATTATTTTGGCTGTCTGTGACATGTGGCTAAACAAATTCCTAACATTTACTCAAGGGATTAAATCTATAAACTAGGGCTACAAACCCTCAAAAATTGGGTTCAGGTTTGGGTGTGGGTTCAATATGTTAAAATGTGGAGGGTTTGGATTTGGTTTGGGTTCAGCTTTAAGTCCTATGTATAGATACCAGGGCTTCAAACCAAACCCAAATCCAAACTCTGAACCTATTCCAGTTGAAGCAGTTTAAATTTTTTTTTCTAAGTCTGATCCTAAATATGAACCCAATGAAAAACTGCGTTCAGCTTTTAATGTTTTTTTTTGTATCATTACGTATTTAAAAATTGAAAAAAATGAAAAAAGAAAATAATTTTATTTGCCTATCTGCATATAAGATTTAAATTTTAAGCCCAAACCAAAATTGAACCCAAATCCTCTAAATTTTAACATATTGAACCTGTACCTAAACCTGAACTGAACTTTTCAAGAATTTGAAGCCCTGCTATAAACCATACTCATTAAAAAATATCTAAAATACATCTCCAGTAATTATTATGACAAACAAAGAAGTCTAAGAATCTGAGATTCGTTGAGGTACTAAGGCTGACTGAACTAGTCTATGGCTGGCACTGCCCTGTGCACTCTAGGAAACAAACACACAATCTTCTTTTAACAGCAGCATTCTCTGAGAAGCTAACAAGGCTAACACAAGAAAAATATCAAGTTATAGGCAGGTACATATGATGTCCTGTGAAGATAGAAAACTGCCATTGAAAGTTGAACTAGCTGAGCATGGTGAAGTCACTAATCCCAGTACTCAGGAAGTAGAAGCAGGAGGATTGTGAGTTTGAGACCAACTTGGGCTACATAGCAAGTTCAAGGCCATCCTGGGCTACATAGTGAAACCCTGTCTCAAAAGACCAAAAACAAAACAAAACAATATCTTAAAATGATACCAACTCTGAATACGCAAACTTTTAGTAATATCACAATCCTCAAGTGACCATCTACTGGACAGCATTTTAATAAGTTATAAAGGTTTGTAAAAGAAGATAACTCATTCCTAACATAGTCTTCATTTCTAGTTAGGGATTTCAAACATTGTACTTATAAAGAAATTAATTACATTTTAGCAACAGAAAAGACATATTTGCAAAACTCCTAAATATATTAAATAGAAAAAAAGAACAAAAGTAGATGTTGCCATATAACATAGTCCTTGATGTTGATTTATTCACTACTCAATAGATATAAGTTATACTATACATTCATTTAATATGGATTTCCTGATAAAAGAATCAATCAACAAGTGCATTCATGACTGGAATAGCATGTCTCAAGAATGAAAAAGCTGGGTTGAGTAAAAGCTTTAACTCAATAAAAGTGTGCAGTTTGTTCATTTTCAATTATTGATATCTTACTTCCTGTAGAATTGGCTAAACCTCATTACACTGTGCTCCCAAAAGAAAACACTGATAGGATGAAAGAAAATTAGTCCTGAGGTTTCATCTATTATGTCTATTTGAAACTATGTTCCTTAATCTTTTTAACACAGTACATATAAAATAAAATAAATGGAATATTTTACTGTATAAAATATTTTATAGAGTATATATACTTTATAAAATAATTTTAAAGCAAAATTTAAATGAATCTTAAGTGGGAGCATTTTTATTTTTTTCTTTTCATACGGTGTCTTAGACAGTTTTTTGTTGTTATGACAAAATACCTGAACCACATGGTTAGGAATAGTCACAACAATAAGCCCACTTCTTGGTACCAATTTTCTATGTTAGTTTCTGTCACTGTGATAAAATGCCTGAGAAAACAACTTAAAGGAGGAATGATTTATTTTGGCTCATGGTTTTCAGAGGTTTAGATCTGTGGTCAGCTGGCTCCATTGCTTGGGGCCTGTGATATGGCATAAGGGCATGGTACAGTGAAGATGCTCATCTCATCATGACCAAGAAACAGAGAGAAAACAGCAAGGGGCTAGGGTCAAGATCTGGTGTTAGGTGTTGTTGAGTCAGGTCTGACTCATAGTGACCCTATATACAACAGAATGAAACACTCCCTGACACTGTGCCGTGCCTGGCACTATGTCAGTGCTTTGCTACTACTCATAAGGTCTTTGATAGCTGATTGTTTCCAGAGTGGGCTGCTGGGTCCTTTCTCAAGCCTGTAGTATGGGGTATTCCCAGGTGGCTGCCCACCCAAGTACTAACCAGGCTGACCCTGCTTAGTTTCCAAGATCAGACAGGATCAGAGGCCAGGGCAGTATGGCTCTAGACAAGGTCAAGACAAACTCTTCAAAGGCATGCCTCCAGTGACCTAATTCCTCCAACCAGCCTCCATTTCTTAATTTCTACTGCCTTCTAATAATGCCATCGTTAGGAATCCATCAGTGCCTTAATCATTGATTAGGCCAGAGCCCTTATGATCCAATACTTCACCAAAACCCCACCTCTGAACATGGCTACATTTGGAGCTAAGCCTTCAACACATGAAACTTTTGAGGGAACACTTCATATCCAACCATAACAAATGTAAATTAATTTCTAATATATTACTACTCATGATCTTCAGATATAAAGACAATGTTATTGTTGTTAGGTGCTGTGGAGTCGGTATCCAACTCATAGAGACCCTACATACAACAGCCGAAACACTATTGTCAATGCTTCTCTCCTGTTCATAAAGTTTTCAATGGCAGATTTATTTTTGGGAGTGGGTTGCCAGGTCCTTCTCCCATAAAGACAATAGTATCCTACTTACAGAGCACACAAATTGCTGCCATATTCCTATAATGTGCTATTTGTGTAATAATAGTCATCAATCATTCAAGACTACATTCCAAACTATACTATAGGATAGATAATATAAAGTTGACAAATTTACATTATTTTACATAAATTTGCATGTTGTTCTTAGGTGCTGTCCAGTGGGTTCTGATGTATTATGACCCTATGTACAACAGAACAACACACTCCTAGATTCTGTATCAGGCACACAATTTTTTTATGTTAAAGGCCACTGTTGCACCCACTGTGTCAATCCATCTGGTTGAGGATCTTCCTTTTTTCATTGACCTGACACTCTCCAAAACATGATGTTCTTCTCCAGGGATTGGTCTCTCCTGACATGTCCAAAATACTTAAGACACAGTCTAGTCATCCTAGCTTCCAAAAAGTACTCGATTTACATTTCTTCTATGACAGATCTGTTGGGTCTTTTGTCAGTCCATGGTATAGTTAATATTCCTCTCCAACATCATAATTCAAAAGCATCAGTTCTTCTCCTGTCTCCCCTATTCAACGTCTAGATTTCACAACCATGTGATGCAACTGAAAATAAATGACATGAGTCAGGTGCACCTTCATCTTCCATGTGACATCTTTACTTTTAGCACTCTCAGGAGGCCTTTTACAACAGCTTTTCCCAGTGCAATTGTATCTTTTGATTTCTTGGTTGCTGCTTCCATGGGTATTAATTGTGGAACCAAGTCAAGTAAAATTTTAGACAACCTCAATCTTTTCTTCATTTATCATGAAGTAACGTACTAACACAGTTACACGGATTTTTTTTTTCTGAAAAACCATTTATCATAAAGTTGCTTACTGACCCAGTTGTAAGGATTTTTGTTTTGTTGATGTTGAGTTGCAATCCATACTGAAGGCTGTGTACTTTGATTTTCATCAGTAAATGCTTCAAATCCTCCTCACTTTCAGCATGCAGAGTTGTGTTGTCTGCATAATGCAAGCTGTTAACGAATCTTCCTCCAATCATGATGCTGTGTTCTTCTTTGTAAGGTCCAGCTACTCAGATTATTTGCTTGGCATAGAGATTGAAGAGGTACGGTAAAAGGATACAGCCCTGACACACATCTTTCTTGACTTGTTCTGTTCGAATGACTGCCTTCTGGTCCATGTACATGAGCACAATTAGGTGGTCTGGTATTCTCATACTTGGCAATGTTATCCATAACTTACTGTGATCCACACAGTCAAATGCCTTTGCATAGTCAATAAAACATAGACATTTTTCTGGTATTCTTTGTTTTTGGCTAATATCCCTCTGACATCAGCAGTGATGTCCCTGGTTCCATGTTCTATTCTGAATCCAGCTTGATTTTCCAGCAGTTCCCTATCTATATCCTGCTGCAGTTGCTTTTCAATGATTGTTAGCAAAATTTTATGTATGATAATAATGATATCATTTAATAGTTTCCACATTTGATTGGATATCCTTTCTTGGGAATAGGCACAAATATGGACCTCTTCCAGTTAGTTGGCTGTGTAGCTGTTTTCCAAATCTCTTGGCATAAACAAGTGAATGCCTCCAACCCTGCATCTGTTTGTTGAAACATTTCTATTGGTACTCCATCAATTTCTAGAGCCTTGTGTTTTGCCAATTCCTTTGAGGCAGCTTCCACTTCATCCTTCAGTACCATTGGTTCCTGATAATATGCAATCTCTTGAAATGGTTGGTCATCCACCAATGACTCTGCATATTCCTTCCATCTTCTTCTTTTTTGTGTGTGTGTGCGATACTGGGGGTTGAACCCAGGGCCTTGCACTTGCATACTTTGCAAGTGCTGGACCACTAAGCTGTACTCCCAGCCCATTTTTTAACTTTTCGAGACAGGGTCTCGCTAAATTATGTAGATTACCTCTGGTCTTGAACTTGCGATCCTCATGCCTTTGCCTCCCAAGCCACTGGGATTATAGGCGTGCGCCACCGCGCCTGGCCTACCATCTTCTTTTGATGTTTGCATTGTTTAATATTTTCCCTGTAGAATCCTTCTCTATTGCTACTCGAGGCTTGAATTTTTTCTTCTATTCCTTAAGCTTGAGAAAAAACAGAGCGTGTTCTTCCCTCTTGGTTTTCCGTGTCCAGCTCTTTGCATGTGTCACTATATTACTTGATTTTGTCTTCTTGAGCTGCTCTTTGAAATTTTTTGTCTAGTTCTTTAACTTCGTCATGTCTCTCTTTTACTTTAGCTGCTTGATGTTCAAGGTCAAGTCTGAGAATCTATTTTGATATGTAATTTGGTCTTTTCTTCTTGTCTTTTTAATAACCTTTTCCTTTCCTCATGAATAATGTCTTTGATGCCATGTCACAATTCATGGTCTTCTATCATTCATGTCTAACGCATCAAACCTGTTTTTGAGGTGGTCTCTGAACTCAGGTAGAATATACTCAAGATCATACCTTGGCTCTTGTACACTTGTTCTAATTTCCTTCAGTTTCAGTTTGAACCTGCATATGAGCAGTTGATGGTCTGATCCATAATCAGTACTTGGTCTTGCCCTGACCTTTCATATTGAGCTTTTTCATCATCTCTTTTCACAAATGTAGTCAATTTGTTTCCTGTATGCTTCATCTTTGTATAGTTGCCATTTATGTTGGTGAAAAAAAAAATGCATTCACAATGAAAAGGTCATTGAGCTGAAAAAATTCTATCATGCAATCTCCAGTATCATTTCTGTCACAAGGCCATATTTTCCTACTACTGAGACTTCTTTGTTTCCAACTTTTGCATTCCAGTCACCAGTAATTATCAGTACATCTGATTGCATGTTTGATTTATTTCAGATTGTAGAAGCTGGTAAAAATCTTCCCTTTCTTCACTTGTGGCCTTGGTGGTAGGTATGTAAATTTGAATAATAGTCATATTTACTGGCCTTCCTTGTAGGTGTATGGATATTGTTCCATCACTGACAGCATTGTACTTCAGGATAGTTCTTGAGATGTCTTTTTTATGATGAATGCAACCCATTTCTCTTTAATCTGTCATTCCCAGCATAGCAGAACATATGATTATCTGATTCAAAATGGCCCATGGCAGTCCATTTTAGTTCACTGATATCTAGAATGTCAATTATGTTCCATTTCCCTTTTGACAATATCTAAATTTCCTGAATTCATATTACATACATTCCGTGTTTCACTTACTAATGGATGTTTACAGTTGTTCCTTCTCATTTTGAATCATGCCGTATCAGCAAATGGAGGTCCCAAGGCTTTACATCACTCTCATCATTAAAGTTGACTGTATTTTGAGGAGGCAACTCTTCCCCAGTAGTCTTTTGAGTGTCTTTCAACCTGGAACAGCTCATTTTGTGGCAACATATCTGACAATGTATTCTGCTATTCATAGGGTTTTCAATGGCTAATTGTTTGGGGAATAGGTTAGCTATGTCCTTCTCCCTACTCTGTCTTAGTCTAGAAAATCAGCTGAAACCTGTCCATCATGAGTGACCCTGCTGGTATCTGTAATTCTGGTGGCATAGCTTTCAGCCTCACAGCAACACAAAAGCCCCCATAGTATGGCAAACTGACAGATATGTGGGGGGATATATTTACATAATTGTTATTAAATGAGAATGTGTTCTTTTGAACTAAACAACACAACTGAAAGAAGAAAAACAGAGAACTAATTTGTATATGTTCACTACATTTTATCTTTTAGTACTTATCATAATTAAGTGTTACAGTTCAAGAATCTGCATATGATTCAGACCCAGAGTAGAGTCAGCTCTGGGGGGCTCATGTAGCCCTATACCACTGAACAGATGGTGTCTGTTTCAGTCAGTTCTTTCACCTTCCCTAAATTTCTAATTCTTCAATAGCTACAAAAGTTTGATAATAATTACTATTTTATGGACCTATTTTAAGAATTAAATGAGATAACTCCATTAATGTGGTAGATACCTAACCAATCAGTAAATGGAACTTATTTTTCTAAACTACTTTTATCTGCCAGGTTTTTATAATAAAAATAAAGCTTAAAAATTACATATTTGACAGAGAATAAAGACATATTTTCTCCTTTTAAAGACATTTAAGACTTCAGTAAGTCTTAAAACAATTAAAACCAAAATTTCAAACTGAAGCCAAGTATAGCATTATAGTAAAGGTTTTTTTTTAACTCAATTGTTTTCATATTTAAATCACATTGGTAATATTTTTATAAGGACTACTAATTGAAGCCCACATTTCTTCTTCTATTTTGAAAATATCCTAATCCTCTATTTTTTAAAATAAGAGGGAAAAGTACAGTGAATAAGTGGCACATTTCTTAAATATTAATACAATTTCCCAGACTTTTGCTGGAATCAGAACTTTACATAAATAAAATTAGATCTGTTTCTACATATCTATTTGTATTTTAAGCAGTGCTCAGACTTTGGGATTTCATAGATCAGTACTTTTCTTTAATTATGAAATGCACTATAGGGATGACAACTTATTCTTTAGACTGAAAACTTTATTTAAAAAAAAAACTTTTTTTTTTTTTTTTTTCAGTACTGAGGGGGTTGACCCATGGTCTTGCACTTGCTCTACCACTAAGCTGCACTCCCAGTCCATTTTTTTACTTTTAATTTTGAGACAGGGTCTTGCTAAATTATGCCAGCTGCCTCTGGTCTCGAACTTGTGATCCTCCTGCCTCTACCTCCCATGTCACTGGGATTACAGGTGTGAGGCAGGTGTGAGGCATCACGCGCAGCTCTATTTTAAAACATGAAACAACTAAAAATAATTGGGAAATTTTTAACAGAATAAAGATATTAGTGAAATTAAAAGAAAACCTGTTACCTACTCTCTACAGCAATCAACGAAAGAAAAAGTATCCTGACACATGCAGATTAATAGGAAAAAATGGGAAGGAGAGAGATACCTTTATCAGATCTCATGTCCCCTTATAATTTGACTTATAGTAAATGTACACACTCAGGCTGTCAGGCTGCCAAATTTTCCTCCTGACATATAAAGAACTTTCGGAAGGAACTTTTGGAATTTAGAAACAAGGCTCACATTTAAGACTATTGTTTCCCTGTGGATTAAAAAAAATCTAATTTGAATCCCAGCCCTCAGGAGGCTGAGACAGGAAGATTATGAATTCAAGGTCAGCCTCAGCTACATAGTAAGGCCCTGTCTCAAAGAAACAGAGCAATAATAATAATAATAATAATAAGATAAAAATAACATTCTAATTTGAAACTTAAACATAATGTCCTCCTTTGTTCTCCTTTCCATGGTGTAATATCTCAAAAATATTATTAGTTATGTGATTTTTTAAAAAATTAATGAATATTTCATTAAATGGATGTTATAGTTTTTAACTACTTCTCTATAATTGAACACTAACTATAATTTCCACTATTAAAAGCAGTGTATATAAGTGTATTTAAATCTATGCATATCTGATTATTTCCTAGGCATACACTTCAGTAAGTGGAATTACAGAATGAAAGGAAAGGATTAAAACATTTTCAAGGTTTTATTTACATACTGTTGGTCTCATAAAATTTTTATACCAACGTACAAAACAAATTGCAGTGCCTAAAAGCAGCTATTTCCCCATATACTTCCCACACTGGTTAACATTATTGTTTTCTTCCCTGTGGTTGATTGAAGTGAATTTCACATAAAGTTAATCATGCTAATATGAACAATTATTTGGAAGCATTTAATACATTCACAAGGTTGTGTTAGTATACTTGTTAATTCTTGCCAATTTGATGGTTGATAAAAGTTCTTTCTTTGAATTTCCTTAACTGATTGGGATATCAAACATTTTTCATAGATTTGCAAATGGCTTTTCTTCTTTTGTGAACCACCTCACTGGGTTTTTTGTTCATTTGTTTGTTTTTGTTTTTTCCTACTTGGATTTTTTTGCAGCATTTTATAGTTAGAATATGTAATATAAAATATTTCAACTATATTTTGACAATTTATCTTTTGGCCATAAATTTATTTTATGGAATTCCTTAGCACATAAAGTTTTAAATGTTCAAGAATATACTATATTTTCACATTTGATTTGACTTTCAGCTTATTGTTTTTATCTGCCATGGAGTTGGGGCCAACTCACAGTGACCCTATGTACAACAGATGAAACACTACCTGACGGTGCTACGCCTGGCACTATTGTCAGTGCTTCTCTGCCATTCATAGGGTTTTCAATGGCTGATTGTTTTGGGGCAGGGGGATTCTGGGTCCTTCTCCCAAGTCTACAGCACCCTGTATTCCCAGGTGGTCTCCTATCCACATACTAAGCAGGCCCAACCCAGCTTAACTTCCAAGATCTGATGGGATCAGATGCCATAGTGTGGTATGGCTGCAGGAGAGACCACTAGCAAACTATTTTTGTGTATCAGCCTGAATCCAATCATTAACCTACTCTTTTATCAATCACAACTAATAAGGATAGGAATAAAATTATTTACTTGCATTAATTAGGGTCACTCATAGCAACATCCATTCTGGCACAGAATGAATGGTGGGGAGACAATCAGAATTACAGCTATAATTAGAAATGCTTGAAATACATTAACTTGAAATGAATATATATCTCTGAACACTGAGTGTTTTCATCCAAAGATATAGCAACACTTCCCATTTATTCAAATGTTCTGCTTTTCCAACCTGTATTTTGGTAAGGGTTTGTAATTTTCTTCACATATATTCTACACATTTATTTGACAAATAAGTTTATTTAATTTTAGATATTTTTATTTAAAATTCTACCATGAATGTGATCTTATTTTCTGTCATTATTTTATACCTACATAAGTGCAAATACACATAAAAAATTAATTTATTAGGCCAGGCGTGGTGGCGTACGCCTGTAATCCCAGCAGCTTGGGAGGCAGAGGCAGGAAGATCACAAGTTTGAGACCAGAGGAAGGCTGCGTAATTTAGCGAGGCCCTGTCTCAAAAAGTAAGAAAATGGGCTGGGGGTGCAGCTCAGTGGTCCAGCACTTGCAAAGCATGCAAGCGCGGGGACTTGGGTTCAACCCCTAGTACCGCCAAAAAAAAAAAAAAAAAAAAAAAAAAAAAAAAAAAAAAAAAAAAAAAAAAAAAAATTAAAGAATTCATAAATGTCTCTTTACTTCAACTGACAGATGCAACATGTAATCCTGAACATCCTCTCTGGTGACTGACATGATCCAGGCTCCTGGAAATTATCTGTCCATATCTCTTGCCCTATCCTCCAAAACAAAGCAAAAAACAAACAAAAAACCATTGTTTTTAAGTGTGGTACAACTGTGACCTTGAAGACAGATCCTTCTTCCAACTCTTGTGAAGACCTAGGCAGCAGAAAAGCTTAGGAGAAAGAAATGTCAAATCAGTTACCTTATTAAATCCTTCCTTTTAGATAGAATGAATGCAATAGATTCCAGCATAAGGAAGTACCCTTCTGGAAGTGTTGAGCATGTCATTCTGCTTCTCTTTGGTTTCCAATGTGTAGTACTAGAGAAGTAACACATACTACTTTTAAAACAATAAATCTATTGATGTAGATGTAACATGGTCAAACTGTGATCCCAATCTTAACACTGGTAACTAGAGGATCATTTAGCATTAAAATTAGGAGTAGCTAGAGCCTGGGGGTGTAGCTTGGTGGTAGAGTGCTTGCCTAGTATGTGCAAGGCCCTGGGTTCAATCCCAACCACTGAAAAAAAAAAAAAAGGTTTAATTTTTATGAGAATATAATAAGACTAAAGTATAAGATCAAAATTTCAAAACATTTTCAGGTTTATTTAAATAATTTTGTTTAAAATTTTTTCAGCCAAGTGTGGTGGTACATGCCCGTAATCCCAGGAACTCACAAGGTAGAGGCAGGAAGACAGAGAGTTGGAGGCCAGGGGCAGCCTGTATAATTTAGCAAGACATTGTCTTAAGGTAAAAAATAAAAGAGGAGCTGGAGTGCACCCGAGTGGTAGAGCACTTGCAAAGTATGTGCAAGATGCTGGGTTCAATTCCTGAGTACTGCAAAAATAAGTAACTTAACTTTTAAAAAATAACATTTTTTTTCAGTACTGGGTTTGAACTCAGGGCCTAGTGATCCACCACTAAGCCCCACCTATTCTATTTTTACGTTGAGACAAGGTCTCACTAAATTGCACAGGCTGTCTCTGACCTTGAGCTCACAATCTTCCTGTCTCAGCCTCCTGTTTCACTAGGAGTACAGGCATATGCCATAGCACTCAGTTTTATCTGAATTTGGAGTATTTATTAATTATAATTTGTAGTTCATCTTCAACTATTAATAAATCATTTTAGCCAGGCATGATGGTGCACACCTCTAATCACAGAAACTCTGGAGGCTGAGGCAGAAGGATCCGAACAAGGTCAGAGGTGATCTGCATAACTTAAGGAGACCCTGTCTCCAAATAAAAAAATTTAAAAATGGGCTGATGATATAGTCCAGTAGTAGAGAACTTACAAAGTATGTGCGAGGCCCTAGGTTCAGTCCCCAAGTACCATACACACACAAAAATTTTTTTTCAATAAATAAATAAATAAATAAATAAATAAATAAATAGTTTCAAATATCTGTGAGAATAAACAATTTTTGAAAAACATTAGAACATTTAATCTTTCAAATTTTTACAGCTGCTTTAATTTACTTTTTGCCCCTTTATCATTGAGTCAAGGTATTTTAAAAACACCAGCAAAGGGAATATAACCAGGCCATGAAAATGTTGAATGTTACCAAAGACAATACTAAAATAGTCAGAAAGGTATTTATAAAAGCGATTCTTAAAATAATTGATTTGCACACTGAATATGGCTTGAAAAAATCTTGACAAGCAGGAGAAAAGAAGAAAAGGGGTGGAGGTGATGGCTAATTTACATTTTTGATGAAAATATATTCAAATTAGGCATATTTTTCAATGCAATTATATTTTAAAATATTTTAGATCATTACTGTGAACAGAACAAAAATTAAATGAATTTAATTATGATGAAATTAGTGATTTTTTTCTAAGAGAAAAGGAAAAGAAATTTTATAGAATAGATGGTGACACACGCATTATTTTATACTGCTACTCATCCAAAAATGCTAACGTATCATCAGAACACCCAGACATGCAATAATTATTAAACCTAATAATTTTTTATATTTTGCTAGCTGACAATCATGTAGAAACCATACCTTAACAATTATGACTTACATTGTCAGTTTTGTTGTCATGGAAAGTTTATTTATCAAGGGAGGGTTATAGGACATATTTCATTTAATAGTTTACTAGCTTGATTTAAAAATCAATATTTAAATATAAGGCTTGTGGGCCTCCATTTGTGCTCTGACTCAGATTCTGTAGTTGTTAGGGATGTATCTGGTGCTGAGTTATATGTGGCCTTATTCATAGCTGCATGTGGACAACAAATGATGTCAGGGTCGCATGGTGGCCAACAGCCCAATCATATCTCAGCCTAGCAACCCTTGGAGAGAGTAGGCTTCCTTCTCCCAGTGTTTCCTATTAGTCACGCCTGGACCAAATGCTCATAAGACCACTCATGATATCCAGGGAATCTGAGACCTGAGCAGACAAGAGCATTACATACCCACTCTTATACATGAGTGGCAGTTAAAATGAAATCCACTGCACTGAAAGCTAAGACAGCTACTTAATTATGCAAATTTATTTATTTATCGAACTCTTATTAGTTCTAGTAGTTTTCTGTAGGTTTTTATGGGTCTTCTTGGTAAACAATGTTATACAATTCAAACAATGATAGTCTTATCTCCTGCTTTATAATATTTACTATTTCTTTTGCCTTTTATTATACTGTCTTGAATTCTCCAAACACTGTTAAATAGTTGTGATGGCAGATATTCACCATATTCCTAACTTGAGCTGGATCTCCCTTTAGCAGTTCACCATTAAATATCATTTGAAGTTGGCTTAATATTAATATGCGTTACCAGTCCCATGGGAGGTCTTTCCAGAGTTATGTGGTCAAGTCCCCTTGGCAAGGTTTGGGGAACCTGGGTCTGCACTAATGTGGGCACTGCCATGGCAGACAAATATTAAGACCAGGGAAAACAAAAACAAAAAAACGATTCTAAATTCAGAGTCACTGCCAGTTGTGTGACTTTACATGACTAAATCCTTGATTTGCACCTCCAATCCAGAGACAATCCAGAAGCAAGGCTGTTCAGATAAACATATGATGATCAAAACTTTTATCATCTGTATTTGTTTCCTTTGTTATTTTTAGGGGGACATGACAGAAGTTTATGGTAAGCACATAAATAAGCATTTTGAGTTTTATAAGTGTCCATCAGATTTTAAGATTTATGACCTATGTTTTATACATTTTTACATGTTAATTTTGTTTACCATTTAAAAAGTTTAACATTAAATGTGCATACCAATGGAGTGAAAAGTCATTATTACTGTTCAAAAGAGCCAATGGTGAAAAATTGCTCTCAGAGTCACAGGCAGATAAGATCAATAAGTTGTTGTTGTTGTTAGGTGGCATCTAGTCAGTATTCGACTCATAGTGACCCTGCATACAACAGGCAAAACACTATTGTCAGGGCTTCTCTGTTGTTCATAGGGTTTTCAATCCTGGGTTGATTTTTGGGAGTAGGTTGCTGGATCCTTCTCCCAGGCCTACAGTATCTGGTGTTCCCAGGCAGTCTCCTATACAAGTACTAATCAGGCCTGACCCTGCTTAGCTTCCAAGAGCTGATGCGATCGGATGCCACAGTGGTACAGCTGCAGGCAAGATCCATAAGTAGACTCTAAGAAATCAGAGATAGAGTCTAATTGATTTACCTTGTACCACCAGAGTAAATGCACACAGGAAATGCTCAATAAATATTTGATGAATTAATTGATTCAAAGATGTATAGAACACTTTCCTGAAATCAGGTCACTGGAGAATGAGTATTACAGAATTCAGATTACATATAATTTTAAGAGACATTAGCAGGAAATTAATATTTATTTGGAGCCTAGCAAAAAGTAATACTTACTAGGATTTTTCTCTAATTCTACAGCTATTGTAAGTTGTTGCTTTGTTAGGTGTGGTCAAGTGGGGTCCTACTGATAGAGACCCTCATAGGATTTACAATGGCTGGTTGTTTTAGGATTGTTTCCGGAGTGGGTTGCCACATCCTTCCCATTTTTGTAGTGCTGAGGATCGAACCCACGGCCTCAGAGAGTGGAAAGAACTGAGCCAAACCTCACCCCAATATAATGGCATTAAGAGGAGGAAACTTTAAAAGGTTATTAGACCCTAAGGGCTCCTCCCTCATAAATGGAATTAAGGTCCTTACAGAAGAAGCTTTGCAGCATTTGGTGTTCTTGCCCTCCTACCTTCTACTATGTCTTCTACTACCTTCTACTGTCTACTACAGTCTTCCTTTCCTCCAGAGGACATAGCAACAAGGTGCTATCTTGGAAGCAGGAGCAAGCCTTTTCAGGCAATTGTTAGGTCCTGATTTTGCACTTCATATAATCCAGAACTGTGAGAAAATAGATTTCTCTTCTTTACAAAATACCCAGTTTGGGTATTTTGTTATAGTAGTGCAAATCAAGTACAATAATGAATCAAAGCAATTAAAATAACAAAGCACTGGGACCCCATTGGGTTTACAGAAAATTTGAATGAATTGCTTGGGGCCCCTTGTGAACCAATGTATGATTAATAAATGCCTGTATGTGGGACTGAATTTTGCCTAAATCCTCATTTTATTATGTGGTAGCTTATTTGTGAGAAAGCAACTAGCCATGGCATCTCAATCCTCCCTGATGGCCATTCACCAAAATGTGTTATTCACCAAAAATAGTCTGAGAGTTATGCACGTGTAAATTGGTTTAGGCTCAATTTGTAATGGGCTGGGATTTAGCTCAGTTGGTAGAGCTCTGCTCTCCAGTCTCTGAGGTCCTGAGTTTGATTCCCAGCACCGCAAAAATGGGAGAAGGATGTGGCAACCCACTCCCAAGGCAATCCCGAAGCAATCAGCCATTGAAAACCCTATGAGGGTCACTATGAGTCAGACACGACTTGACGGCACCTAACAACAACAACAACAATTTGTAACACACACTCTGCTAGTCAGACCGAATCCAGAGGATGTCAAGGGAGAGAATATGATTCTTATTCTTCCAGAATATTTATTGAGAATTAATGTAGGGGAATATTTTCTCAGTCTACTTTTAGTAGTAAATATATTAGCTTCTTTTTGTAAAAGTGCCTCCCTTTCACTCTACTTGATCAATTCTTTCCTTATAATAAACTTGCAATAAGGGCTAACCAATCAATATTGTTCATCAGCAGTAAGCATATCTGGCCTGCTACCTTTTTGTATAGCTCATAAGCCAAGAATTGTTTTTACATATTCAAATGATTTAGAAATGAAAAGAATATTCACGATGTGAAAATAATGCAAAATTCAAACTTCACTGTCCAAAAATAAAGGAACACAGTTTTGTTCATTTGTTTACATATCACCTATGGCTGCAGGAGGTAGAGTTGAGAAGCTGCAACACTCACTCCTGAAGCATAAACTATTTGTTATCTGGTCCTTTATACAAAAAAGGTTAACTAATCCTTCTCTTGATAATGAACATTAAACAAGTCAGGATATAGGTCCAATTCTTTTTTTTTTTTTTTTTTTTGTGATACTAGGGGTTGAACCCAGGGCCTCATGCTTACATGCTTTGCAACTGCTGGACCACTGAGCTGCACCCCCAACCCATTTTTTTTTTTACTTTTTGAGACAGGGTCTCACTAAATTACGCAGACTACCTCTGGTTTTGAACTTGCAATTCTCCTGCCTCTGCCTCCCAAATCACTGGGATTACAGGTGTGTGCCACTGCACCCAGCTTATAGGTCCAATTCTTATGGAGCATAGATTCTAAGGGAAACAGGCAATTAAATAAATAAATACAAAAATATTCAGTGGCAACAACTGCTATGGTGAAACTAAGAATGAAGTGATAGTGACACCATCAAGGTCCTCTCTAGAGAAGTGACATTTGAACTATGGCCTCAGACAAAAAAGAGATAGCATGTGAAGATGGGTATGAATGTTTGAAGTTAAATCCCTGAGGGAACTCCTTAAGCTTGTAGTGTTAGGGGTACAAGAAGTTGGCCAGCAGGGGGAGAAAGATTTGAGTATATAAACACTCTCCATGTCCCTATAGATTGCCAAGAACAATAAGAATCTAGGGGGAATTTATTGACATGAGCTGAAGAGTCATTATAACCACTAGGTCAATGTAAAAGACTCAGCAGGGAAGGGAAGACAGGCTGAGATACTGCACCTGTTCCCTTGGTTCACATCCCCAGACCAGATAGCAACTAATTTGCAAAATTCCTCTCTTCACTTTTCATTTCTAAAGTATCTGAGAAAAGATGTAACAGAATGGAAATCAGTTAAGTAACATGTAAACCTGTCAACATGCAAGGCCCATGAGCCACAAACTGTAAGGCATAGGTGCTAAGAGATTTCTGAAGTTCCATTTGCCCACCTCCCCTCCTCTTGCCACTCAACTGTATGTTGCTCCTGCTCCAGGTATGGAAGATAAATTTGTCTCCACACCCATTCACTTCGATAGGTTACACATTCTGTTATGGAACATTAGTCAGAGTGCTTGATGATTTGGGAAGAAGGAACTTCAACCTGGGCCATCACTTCAGGTGCTACACATGTGTTCACAAATAAAGCCCAATGATCACACTAAACAACTTCAATTTTAAAAGCACTGCCTAAAGCACCTGACTTTTGTGTTATTCCTTTGCAAACATTTATACATATATTTTTAATGATCATGGTTGGAGGGAATATGAATTTTTAAAACCAATATTCCTATTAGTATAGGCAAAGAACCCTGAATCTTTTAAAAGGAAAACAAGTCTTTGAAAAAAGGAGAAAGAAATGTAATTAGAAATGTATCAAGGACTAAAAAGCTGTTTTTAACTTGTTTCCTAAGAAACCAAAAATAGAACTGACAAGCACAACTTCCAAAGAAGCTTAGATTTACTTACTCTCTTATTAAATTTTCCAGTTCAAAATTTTTAGAATCACTAATTTAAGGGGTAAAAAAAAGCTCTCAGATGAAACAAGAATTAAGTTCCTCCAGTTAATTTTGTTTGTCATGCTTCTAACTAGTGAAAACTGATCTTTGGGAACAAATGAAATGCCCAACCTGCTTTTTTTTTTTTTTTTGGCTGTACTTAGGGGCTGCACCAAATGCCTCACACATACTTTGGAAACGCTCTGCCACTGAGCTATAACTCCCAGCCCATTTCTTTTTTTTCTTCTTCCTCCTCCTCCTCCTCCTCCTCCTCCTCCTCTTCCTCTTCTTCTTCTTCTTCTTCCTCCTCCTCTTCCTCCTCCTCCTCTTTTTTTTTTTCTTCTTCTTCTTCTTCCTCCTCCACTTCCTCCTTCTCTCCCCCTCTCCTTCTTCTTCTTTTTAAATTGGGACAAGGTCCTGCTAAATTACACAGGCTATCTCTGGCCTTGAACCTGCAACTCTCCTGCCTCCACCTCCTGAGTCACTGGGATTACAGGCATATGCACTTCACCCAGCTCAGGGTTGCTCTTAAATAGGTTAATAATGTATTTAGCAATCACTATAACATTGTAATTCTTGACATCAAAATAGGCATTGTGATAAGAATATATAATAAAATTTGTAGACACAACAGCTCTTTGGCAGCTAAATTTTATTGTTTTGTTTTTCATTTTTTTGAGACAGAGTCTGCTGTATAACCCAGGCTGGCCTGGCACTCACTATGTAGGCCCAGCTTGAACTCTTGTCAAACCTCCTGCCTCAGCCTCCCAAATTCTGGGATTATAGGCATATGCCACCATGGCAGGCAGCTAAATTTACTTAATAAATAAGATGCAAATTTGGCCATCAGGAATGAAAACTCTCAGCAGATCAGTGACTGTTAAATCATTTTTCAATAACATTCCTTATTCCACTCAATAAATTAAGTACTGAATGGCAATGTGTGACTGCAAATGGAGCTCATATACTTCTTTATTTCTAAAGCCCTTTGAGTAATTTTGTGATTAAAAAGAAAAGGGCCATATTTGAGGTTCTACACAACAGACATGAAGGAAGGCCAATAAGAACCTTTGAAAAGGTGAAATCACCTGATAAGCCTCATGCTCAGCCAAGCACCCTCACCTTTCTACCACTGAGAAGCTACACCAAGAGGGGCAATACAAGGTTAACCATGAGAGATACTCCCACCTAGAGGCACTGGCCCAAGACAGTTCACATATATGCACCAGGCATGAGGACCAGAGGTAGCTCAAGAGTATGAAATTCATAGCCCTCCAAATCTTGCTAATTTAACCAGTTGCTCCAGTAAACGAATGAGATGAACCCTAGTGTTTTCTCCTTACGACTAACTGGGATGGAGCTGTACCTCAGAGCTGTAGCAAGGAAGTGACTGTATCAGGCAGTGGATAATGACTGAGACCTGGACTGCTGTCTGCAGGGCAAGTGAAACAACATGCTAGAATACTTGCCTCCCTTCTTTGACTGCATATGTTACATTTCAGGAGGTCAAGAAACCAAAAGTATAAAGCATATTCTCCTTCACTTTCTAAACTTTCCTTCTCAATTCCCTATTCTTTAGGAAACTATCTCACAATCCCTGCCCTCAAGACTTCACAGTCTGGCTGGAAATATGAACATACTTCCAATTACCTAAGAGATTATTTATAAACACTGTTTAAATAAATACTTTTGTAATAGAATTCGGATGCAAAACTTTTCCTATTGCCTAGAATTGGCAACCAAGTCTCATTAAGTGCCACCAAAACTAAAAGGAGAAATAAACAACTAAAGCCATATTCTATCCTGGGGGAGGGCTGGGATTTAGCTCAGTTGGTAGAGCACTGCTCTGCAGTCTCTGAGGTCCCGAGTTCGATTCCCAGCCCCACAAAATGGGAGAAGGACCTGGCAATCCACTCCCAAGGCAATCCCGAAACAGAAACAGTCAGCCATTGAAAACCCTATGAGGGTTGCTATGAGTCGGTTACCGACTCGACAGCACTTAACAACAACAACAACATCCTGGGGGGAGCATCTTAGGAAGATGATGAGCAGCTGCACCTATTTTCTGGCTTTAAAGGAATAAGAAAAAGGAGAGGCAAGTCATGGGAACCGATAATGGTAGCCCTGTTCTTGGAGGATACACTACCTTGCATAGCAACGAACACAACTTACACAGTTTCAAAAATATAAAAAGTGCTGGGCCCAGTGGCGTGCACCTGTAATCCCAGTGACTCAAGAGGCAGGAGGATCGCAAGTTTGAGACCACAGGCAGTCTGTGTAATTTAGTGAGACCCTATCTCAAAAAGTAAGAAAATGGGCTGGGGGTGCAGCTCAGTGGTAGAGCACTTGCAAAGCATGCAAGCCCAATACCCTGGGTTCAGCCGCCAGTACCACCAAAAATATAAAAACAAAAACAAAAACAAAAAAACACTGGCTGATTCATTTAACCAAAAGGCATATATAACCATACCAGGGTATACAGGAATACCACCCTGGTGTCCAATCTTGTGCCATCTCAGAAGCTTAGCAGGTTTGGTCTTGGTTAGTCCTTAGATGGGAGATTGCCTGGAAATACTGGATGCTATAACCTTGGGAAAAGGACCTGGCATCCCACTCCTGAAACAATCAGCCATGGAAGATCCTATGAATAGTAGAGAAGCACTGACAATAGTGCTGGGCATGGCATAGTGTTGGGTAGTGTTTTGTCAGTTGTACATAGGGTTGCTGTGAGGGGGCCCCAACTTGACAACACCTGACAACAAAAGCCATACCAGGGAAATTAGGAAAAGAAATACCATATATTCTAGATTCTACTCCGCACTCTTTCAACAGTTTTAGAGGGTTACAAGGTCAGATGTGGATTAGAATCACACGTGGCCTGGATTCTCACAAGAGCTCTCTAGAAAGCTCTCTCCATCCAGAATCCTATCTGCACATGATTCTAATCTGCATCTGATTTTGTAAACCTCTAAAGCTGTTGAAAAAGTATGGATTAGATTTGAGAATATCGGGTAATATTTGTGGAGCTTTCCTTTGTGCTCTTTATCAAAAATGTTATCTAGCTGGATGTGGCGGTACCCGCCTGTAATCCCAGAGACTCGGGAGGCAGAGGCAGGAGGATCACAAGTTGGAGGCCAGAGGCAGCCTGTGTAACTTACCGAGATCCTGTCTCAAGTAAAAAGAGTAACAAATGGGTTGGGGTGTGGCTCCAGTGGTAGAGTACTTGCAAAGCATGTTTGATTGAGGTCCTGGGTTCAATCCTCTAGTACCACACACACACAAAAATGTCTCAAGTATCATGGATATACTTAATATGTCATGTTGTTGTTAGGTGCCATTGAGTTATGTCTGACTTATAGCAACCCTTATAGGGTTTTCAATGTTTGATTGTTTCGAGATTGCCTGGGGAGTGGAGTGCCACATCCTTCTCCCCTTTTTGTGGTGCTGGGAATCAAACTCAGGACCTCAGAGACTGCAGAGCAGCACTCTACCAATGAGCTAAATCCCAGCTCCTTAATAGGTCATTGTTGTTGTTAGGTGCCGTCGAGTCGGTATTCGACTCATAGCGACCCTCATAGGGTTTTCAATGGCTGTTTCGGGATTGCCTTGGGAGTGGATTGCCAGGTCCTTCTCCCATTTTTGTGGTGCTGGGAATTGAACTCGGGACCTCAGAGACTGCAGCACAGTGCTCTACCAACGGAGCTAAATCCCAACCCTAATAGGTCATACGTAGACTTAAATCAAATTCCTACAGGATAAGGATTGGTTATCAAGTATTCTGAAGTGGGAGCCAAGTAAACATGAGTATATGTGCATTTATCTTAGTAATGCTCAAAGAATTTGAAGTCCAGGAGGGGAGTATGGTAGGAGTATAAAATACTTTTCATAAAAATACCATCTAATGACCCAACGGGCTAGTCAAAATAACTTTTATGAGTGAGGGAAAGAGGCTAGTGGAAAGAAATCGTAAGGCTCAATATTATTCCCCATCCTCCCAACTTGAAATGTAAATAAAACCCTTAATAGAGAAAAAAAAAATCTAAAATACTTTTTTTTTTTTTTTGTGGTACTGGGAGTTGAACCCAGGGCCTTGCGCTTGCATGCTTTGCAACTGCTGTACCACTGAGCTGCACCCACCAGCCCATTTTTTTTTCCTTTTTTTGAGACAGGATCTTACTAAATTACACAGACTACCTCTTGTCTCTAACTTGCAATCCTCCTGCCTCCGCCCCCTGAATCACTGGGATTGTAGGCATGTGCATTGCACCCGGCTCCATCTAAAGTACTTTAGGTAGAAAAATTCTGTAACATTTCTCGTTGGTTCTTCAGGCAGCAAAACCAAACTTCACAAATTCTAAATTTAAAGAAATAGAAACTGGTGCCAAAAATGAAGGTTTGATTATCTTAATAGTGTTTCACCTTGGCTGCCCACGTTTATATGCCATTTAAGTGAAAGCATGCACTAAAAATTTTGCCTTTGTCATCCTCAGCTATCCAAAAAGTAACAATACTTAAAGTTTTACATCTAATAGTCACAGCCAAACTACAACTAATCTGCTATCTATAATAATATGTTCCCTACAATGCTAGAATTTTATCATCTATTTGACATTCTCCCAAGAGATACTTTATATTCATTTTTGCAGCTCTTTCTCTTTATTAAATTCCTTGAGGTTCTTAGTTTCATTCAATGATTATGACTATCTGTATTTTAAAATAATTTAGCAGGTATGTAATAATAATTTACTATACATATCTAAATATTATCCTAGTAATATATCTAAAATTATATTGATAACATTTCCCTTGGTGATATAAAGTTACTTTTTATGGTTCCTACCTCACTATTCAGGGCTGGGATTTAGTTCAGTTGGTAGAGTGCTGCTCTGCAGTCTCTGAGGTCCCAAGTTGGATTCCCAGCACCACAAAAACCGGAGAAGGGGCTTCTGCTTCCGGAAAGGTCCCTGCCGAATGCCACACCTCATAGCCTCCAGCCTGCCGAGGGAGCTTTTCTCTGGCTTGCAGCAGGGCGCCTTGAGTGTGTGCAACAGAACCCTCCCCAGCTTCTGCTCGTCACACACAGGTTGAGGTAATTCATCTAACCTATATATTCCAGCAAGATACTTGGGGTGAAGCCACAGTAGACAAGAAGAAGCTAAGAAAAGGGTAATGTTCCTAGGAAGATAGGGGTCCCAGATGCTAGCAAAATGTTACTGAACATAAAGACACAGAGCAATCAGAGCTCAAGCTACACAGACCAAGACCACAGACCTTCCAGTCCCCCTTTGCAAGAGGGTCAGAAGAAATACTTTAAGGAAGAGGGGGAAAAGATGGCAGATGCCTTCTGTTCCGGAGTAGAGGGAAGCCTTGATTAATGGTTTGGAGCTCACATTGACTAGATAGAAACAGTGATAATTTAGATTGGGAGACAGTGGAGGGAACCAGATGAACATTGAAATCATGGATCTGGCTCTGGAGGACCTACACAGAGGACAGCAGCTAGGTCGCCATTTAGCCCTTTTGCAGACAGCAGATAGGATCCTGGAGACTCAGAGGGGACTTCGCACACACACCCATGGGGGCCTGGACCTAACACAGAGTGTAGCCTTGGCATCACACCTGCCCACAGGACACAGACTACAAGCTCTGGGTGAGTAAGTTTGAAGTGCCACACAGAATTGCCATCCCTAGCTGTGCCTGCTGCACAGCTGGAATCCCTGGGCTGATGCAGGACCCTCACGCAGGAGTGTAGGCCCCAGATCCGAGAGGTGATACGTTATCATCCCATCCATCCCGAAGTGGGTGTGGGGAGTGAATGCAGAGGGGCCTAGGGAAAGAGCACCATCAGAGCATGACCAGAGCCACAGTGCAGCTCCCTCCCTCCTGTTGTGGTAGGGCAGTTGTAAGGACGTGATTTTCGCAGGCATATGGGCAGACATGTATCTGGACCCCAGAAACACCGGAGGCAATTCTATGTCATCCCACTAAACTGTGGAGTAGGCTAGGGTCTGTGGAGGTGACTGAGTCCCACATGGGTTTGGCCTTGGTCCTGCAAACAGTGCACAGTGGTGCACTTTGTCCCAGGGCAGTTTTGAGCGTGACCACTGTGCACGGTCAGACTTGCTGCAGATTCACCAGGCATGGTTGGATATCCTCCTGCCCACTGCAGGGGGGAATGGTGAGACCACAACAGGATCTGGATCTCCCAAGTGGACTCCCAAATAGGTGGAAAGCCTGCAATAAAGATCCATGATAGCAGCCATATTCCCTCCATGCTGTAGGCTTTGGGATGGAGATCTCTGATTTGGGGAATTGGCGCCCGAACTACATGAGACAGGGAGAACTCCAGGAAGGCCCCATCGGGTTCCACTGCCTCTCCAACATTATAACAGACAGAATATTTCACAGGACAGACTCTATGGGCACTCAGTGTCCCGCTTAAACCTGGGGCATTGTGGGGCTACCTGCCATTTCCACTTGGCAGAGGGAAGCTTCGCAGAAACCCCACCCCCTAATGCAGCCTGCTTCCACAGATTGTGTGAAAACACTGCCAGCCTGTGACCTGCAGTGTTCATTTCATCCTTACTGTCTTCATAGTCCACTTCAGATTCCACTTGTGAGAATATACAAGTGTTTTTGTGTGTGTGTGTGGGAGTGTGTATGCATGTTTTTTCTCTCTTTCTTCTGTTACACTCTTCTTTTTTCTATTCTTCTCTTTTTCTTATGCTATATGTGTGCTTTTATTTTAGTTAATTATTTTATCCTTAAATTTTAACCTTAATTTTAATTTTGACTTTAATTTCTATTAGTCTCTGTTCTCTATCTCCTCTTTCTCCCTCCTCTGTCACCATATCCTCCCCCTTCATACCCCCCAGAAGAGAAACAGAATCTATTGCCACCCGTGCTCCAAGCCCCTTTGGAATAGTGAACCACAGAATGGGAAACTGAGGAGTGGAGAGCTCAGGACAAAGATAAGAGTGCCACAAGCTGATGGTCCACTGCACCTATGAGTTCTGACTAACAACTAAGCCCACTAAGAGTCGAGTAGGGCTGGTTAACTGAAGTAAGAGCCCCACAGACTAGACAACTGAGGAAGTGCATCACACCGAGTAGTCAACCTAGTGTCTGCGATCTCAGGGGTCAGAGGGAATCTGATGGGGCAGAACTAAATTTAGAGACTACAACAGGTCCTTGACTAGGGTTCTGAAGCTATAAAATACAGGGCTGAGGAGAGAAAACAAAGCACCAGAGATTCAGCACCACACAAGCTCAAAGGAATACAGAGGGAGAAGTTCTGCATACTTAGGAGAGATGAAATCTATTTCCCAGACCATATTATGGGCAAACAAAATAAACCTACAAGAAACACAAAGGGGCAGGATGGATCTGAAGGCCCCACAGACCAAAGCCCCCCAAAAAATTCCTCTAATGACTCTCAACTCTTAGAAATCTCTGAATTGGAATTCAGAGTTATGGTTATTAATATGCTAAGAGAAATCAAAATGAATACCACCAGCACCTTTGAAATCCTTGAAACGAAGGTATCTCACCTGGAGTCCATTCTATCCTCCTAGATATAAATGATTAGGAAAAATCAAGCAATGATCATTGAAATGCAAACTAAAATAAATGAATTAAATTCTGCAAAAGAATCCTTTTCATTGAGACTAGATGAATCTGAACTAAGGATCTCCGATTCTGAAGACGCCATCCAAGAATTTAAATACATACAGTCAGAAATGGAAACAACAATAAAAGAATTTAAAAAGGATTTCCAAGAAACCTCAGACAGAATGAAAAAATGGAACTTAAGAATTCAGAGTGTCCCAGAAGGAGAGGAAAGATCCACCAGAGGTCTAGAAAATCTAGTATATGATATCCTCAAGGAAAACTTCCCAGAGATAATTTAGGATATGGATACATACACAACTGAAACATTCAGGACACCATCCAGAGTAGATCAAAATAGGTCATCCCCAAGACATATTACAGCTTGAATGCTTTCATTAGAAACCAGGGAGGCTATCCTACAAGCAGCAAAACAGAAGACCCATATTACTTTTAAAGGACAACCTATTAAAATTACTACAGATTTCTCCATATCAACAGTGAAAGCTAGAAAGGCATGGACATAGGTAACTCACATCCAAAAAAAAAAAAATCTCCAACCAAGATTACTATATCCAGCAAAATTATCTTTGAAAATAGAAGAGGAGTATAAGACACTTAATGATAGAGACATTCAAACAGTTTGCAACCACCAAACCAGCCCTACAGAGGATTGTAAATCAATTATCACATCTAGGAGAGATAAGACAGCCTGATATAGGAAACCAAAGACTTGGTTAGCTGAGATGAGTGCAATCCAAGAAAGGAACAAAACAACCATGATTCATAAATCAGTAGCATGTAATGATTGGATGCATAACAATAAATATTACTCAATAATCACTATTAATGTAAATGGTCTTAACTCACTAATTAAGAGACAGAGACTGGCTAATGAGATGAAAAAATATAAACCTTCAATATGTAGTATTCAAGAAACTCATCTTACTCACAAAGACTGCAATAGACTGCAAATTAAGGGCTGGAAAACAGTATATTAAGCAGGGGGGAAACAAAAAAAAGCAAGCAAGCATTGCAATTCTACTATCAGACAGATGGAATTTCAATCCAAAACTAATTAGAAGAGATAAAGAAAGATACTGCATTTTAATAAAAGGAACAATCAATCAGGATCCAATAACGCTCCTAAATATTTATGCCCCAAACACTGGGGCACCTAGCTTTATAAGACAAGCTTTATGAATATAAAGAACTTTATTGGACCAGAAACAATAATAATGGGAGACTTCAATACCCCACTTTTGTCAAGAGACAGGTCATAAAAATGAAAAATCAACAGAGAAACATCGAATCTAATCTCCACCCTAAACCAGTTGGATCTCACAGATATATACAGAATATTTCATCCACACGATGAGGAATACACATTCTTCTCAGCTCAACATGGAATGTTTTCTAAAATAGATCATATGCTAGTCCATAAGAATTCCCTCAACAAATACAAAAAAGTAGAAATTATCCCCTGTCCCTCACCAGATCACAATAGAATCAAACTGGAGCTCAAGAGCAAGAATAATTCCAGAAATTTTACAAACTCATGGACACTAAATAATACACTGCTGAATGACCAATGGGTTGTTGATGAAATCAAAATGGAATTTTAAAATTTCCTGTAATCAAATGATGATGAAAACACATCCTCCCAAAACATATGAGATACAGCAAAGGCAGTTTTAAGAGGGAAGTTTATAGCATTAAGTAACTTCATCAACAAGGTAAAGAAGAGCCAAATAAATGACATAATGACACACCTTAAGACACTATAAATACAACAAATCAATCCTAAAAGGAGCATCCAAAAAGAAAGTAAAAAAATAAAGGGGGAAATATCTCAATTAGAATCTAAAGAGATAACTCAAAAAATTAGTAAGACTAAGAGCTGGTTCTTTAAAAACATTAATAAAGTAGACACTCTTCTGGCCAATCTCATCAAAAAGAAAAAGGAAAAAACTAACATAGTAAGGATTACGAAGGAAAACGGGTCTATAACCGCCAACTACAATGAAATACAGAAAATCGTCAGGGATTACTGTGAGAGATTGTATTCCCCAAAATATGAAAATACAGAAGAAATAGACAAATTTATTAGCACATATGAGTTACCAAAGCTAGCCCCAGAAGATATAAGTGACCTAAATAAGCCCATTACATACACGGAAATAGAAAAGGTAATAAAAAGTCTCCCAACAAAGAAGAGCCCAGGTCCTGATGGGTTCATAGCAGAATTTTACCAAACTTTCAAAGAAGATATAATACCTGTCTTCCTCAAATCATTCCAAAAAGTAGAAAAGGAGGGAACACTCCCAAATTCATTCTACAAAGCTACCATCACCCTGATACCTAAACCATGAAAAGATTAATCTACGATAGAGAATTATAGACCCATCTCCCTTATGAATATAGATGCGAAAATCTTTAATAAAATTCTGGCAAACCAAATCCAGCAACATATTAAAAAGATTATTCACCATGACCAAGTGGGATTTATTCCACAGATGGAAGGCTGGTTCAACATACAGAAATCAACATATCAAGAAACTGGCAAACAAAAACCACATGATCATCTCAATTGATAATGAAAAGGCCTTCGACAAAGTGCAACACCTTTTCATGATAAAAACGCTGGAGAAGATAGGTATAACAGGCAAATACCTTAATGTTATAAAAACCATCTATGACAAACTTACAGCCAATATTATATTAAATGGAGAAAAACTGAAACCATTTCCTCTTAGATCCGGAACAAAGCAAGGATGTCCTCTCTCCTATTCTATTTAACACAGTAATTGAAGTCCTCACCAGGGCAATCAGACAAGAGAAAGAAATCAAATGGATACAGATTGGTAATGAAGAGGTCAAATTATCCTTATTTGCAGATTATATGATTCTATACCTAAAAGACCCCAAAACCTCAACCAGAAAACTTTTAGACATAATCAACTCCTTCAGCAAAGTGGCAGGATATAAAATCAACACACAAAAATCAGTAGCTTTTCTTTACACCAACTGTAAACAGGAAAAGAAGGAAATTTCAGAAAAAATACCTTTCATGATAGCCCACCAGAAATTTAAATACCTTGGAATCAATCTAACTAAAGACCCTTCAGATCTCTACAAGGAAAATTTCAAAACATTAAAGAAAGAAATAGCAGAGGACACTGAAAAATGGAAGGACCTTCCCTGCTCCTGGATAGGGAGAATTAATACAGTAAAAATGGCTATCCTACCAAAAGCAATATAGATTTAATACAATCCCCATTAAAATTTCACTGACTGACTTTACAGAAATAGAAAAATGATCCCAAAATTCATATGGAATCACAAAAGACCATGTATAGCCAAAACACTCTTAAACTGCAAAACTAATGCAGGTGGAATCACAATCCCTGACTTCCAGCTGTACTATAGGGCAGTGGTAGCAAAAACAGCTTGGTATTGCCACAAAAATAGGCCTGAAGACATGTAGAACAGAATAGAAGACACAGAAATACCTCAACATGCTAACAGCCACCTCATTTTCGACAAAGGAGCAAAACAAGTACACTGGAGAAAGGATAGCCTTTTCAATAAATGGTGCTGGGAAACACGGACATCCGCTTACAGAAAAATGAAAACCAACCTGCATCCTCAATATGCATGAGAGTTAACTCAAAATGGCTAAAAGATCTCAACATAAAACCAGAAACTTTGAAACTAATAGAAGACAAGATGGGCAATACACTCCATCATATAGGCATAGGAAAGTATTTCCTTAATAGGACTCCAATTGCTCAAGAAATTGCAACAAGAATAGATAAATGGGATTACATGAAATTAAAAAGCTCCTGTACAGCAAAAGAAACAATTAACAGAGTCAAGGAAATCCCCACTGAATGGGAAAAAATTTTCAAATCCGATACATCAGACAAAGGTCTAATTACCAGAATTTATAAAGAACTTAAGAAAAAAAAATTCCCAAGAAAACAAATAACCCAATACACAAATGGGTAAAGGAACTGAACAGACAGATCTCAAATGAAGAGGCCCATAAAGCCATGAAACACATGAAAAAATGCTCAATATCCCTAGCCATTAGGAAAATGCAAATTAAAACAACTCTGAAATTTCACCTTACACCAGTAAGAATGGCCAAGATCAATTAAAAAAAAAAAAAAAAAAAAACAAATGCTGGTGAGGTTGTGGAGAACAGGGAACACTCTTACATTGCTGGTAGAGTTGTAAATTGGGCCAACCACTGTGGAAATCAATATGAAAGTATCTAAAAAACTAAAATAGATCTACTGTATAACCCAACTATAACACTATTGGGAGATGTGTCATCATACCACAGAGACACCTGCATCTCCATGTTCAATGCACACTTTTCATAATAGCAAGGATATGGAATCAACCAAAGTGCCCATCAACAGAACAATGGATTAAAAAAAACTATGGTACATATGCACAATGGAATACTATTCAGCAATCAAAAAATAAGATAATGCCATTCACAGCAAAATGGATGGAATTGGAGAAAATTATTTTAAGTGAATGAATACCAGCTCAGAAAGAGAAATACCACATATTCTTACACATATGTGGGAGCTGAATCAAAATTATAACAAGGAAAAACTCCTATGCAGAGGTCGGAATATAATTTTTAAAAAAAGCTAAGAATGGTATATTATAGATGGTCTAGAAAATTCATGTAATAATTCTGACAATGTAAAAAGAAAGTTCACTACAGAAAAAGTTTCTATCTTAAACAGATCTGGAACCCAAGGATATATAGAAAAATATTACCATAAAAAGATAAGCAAATAGAAGAGAAGTCTTTGGTGGGGAGTGGGATAGGGGGGAGGAAGCACACAAGACGGTAAGGGGGAACCTATATGAATAATGTACAACAAAATGCATATATGAAAATGTCACAATGAAAAGCATGTCAGAATGAATCACATTGAGGTGTATATTAAAATTTTCCAATAAAGTAAAAATGGGAGAATGACGTGGCAACCCACTCCTGAGGCAATCCTGAAACAATCAGCCATTAAAAACCCTATGAGGGTCGCTATGAGTCAGACTCGACTCGACAGCACCTAATAACAACAACAACCTCACTATTCATGTTGCTTTTTTCCTTTATTGGACATTCTGATGTAGGAGATTTGACATAGTGAGTTTGGGGGGAAGTTTTGATGGGGCCAATGAGCTAAGGGAGCCTTTGGGCAAAAGTTTCTAAAAGTCTACATCACAATATAAATACTACTTTTATTATAATCTTATTATAATTTATAATAACAATTGGGGTGGGGAAATGAGATGGAGTGAAGCTCTTGGATAGCATGAAGTAAGGGGGCTGGGTTAGGACTTCTGTTTTATATATTATATGGTAATTTTTAACAGGTGGCTTGTTGTTTGTTGTTGTTGTTAGGTGCCATCGAGTTGGTATCTGACTCATAGTGACCCTATGTTCAGCAGATGAAACACTATTTTAGTGCTTCTCTGCTATTCATAGGGTTTTCAATGGCCGCTTTTTTTGGTGTGGGATGCCAGGCCCTTCCTCAAGCCTACAGTACCTGGTGTTCCCAGGTGGTCTCCCATCCAAGTACTAACCAGGTCCAACCCTGCTTAGCTTCTGAGATCTGATGGGATCTGATGTCACAGTGCTATGGCTACAGGTGGCTTGTTACTTAGAACTTATCAAAATATCCCAGACTCAAAATAATTGTATCTGCATATGCTGACAATCATTTAGCCATTATATCCAATTCTCTTTAGATATCTCTTACCCAACTATTTTCCCATAGGATTATTCTTTGATAATCTGAAGTATTTTAAATGGAATTATGGACATCATCACATTTCACCTGAATCAGTATACAACTGTAAAAAAAAAAAGGCATTTTCCCTACAGAACAATGTTGCTATCATACCTAGTTAATTTAGCATTAAATCTTTAAAGTTCTTTAACACCCAAGTATCTCCAGTAGTCCCTCTCTCATATGTCATTTACAGCTGATTTATTCAGAAAAAAACAAACAAAAAACAAAAACAAACAAACAAACAAAAAAAGAGTGGTATATGGCTATAATCTTGGTGACTCAGGAGGCTTAGGCAGGAGGATTATAAGTTTTAGGCCAGAGGCAACCTGTAGAATTTAGGGAGACCTTGTCTCAAATATTAGATTAGATTAGATTAGATTAAAAGGGGGGCTGAGGTTACAGCTCAGTGGTAGAACATTTGTCTAGCAGGCAGGAAGTCCTTGGTTCACCCACCTGATGTTATTGTTAGGTGCTGTTGAGTCTGATCCATAGCAACAATCATAAGGTTTTCACTGGCTGATTGTTTCAGAATTGCTTCAGGAGTGTATTACCAGGTCCTTTTCCTGTTTTTGTGGTGCTGAGGATCAAAGCCAAGGCCTCAGAGAGTACAGAGAAGAACTCTACCAACTGAGCTAAACTCCAGCCTGGGTTTACCAGCTAGTACTACAAGAAGAAAGGAAGGAAGGAAGGAAAAAAGGAAGGAAGGGAGGGAGGGAGGGAGGGAGGAAAGCGGGGAGAGAAAGGAAAAAAGGGAGAGACAGAAACGGAAGAAAGAAAAGGGAAGAAAGAGAGGGAGGGAGGAAGGATGAATGAAAAAGAAAAGAGAGAAAAAGAGAGGAGGAGACAGAGAGCAAAAGCGAGAGAGAGAAAGAGAAAGAAAGAAAGAAAGAAAGAAAGAAAGAAAGAAAGAAAGAAAGGAAGGAAGGAAAGGAAAGGAAAGAAAGCAGAGAGAGAGAGAGAGAGAGAGAGAGAGAGAGAGAGAGAGAGAGAGAGAGGAAAGGAAGAAAGGCCAGTATCTTTATTTGTGTGGTAAATGTAGAAAAATGTTACAACTGTGAATTCTAGATATGGATAGTCATCATACTATTCCCTCCCTCCTCCACATCTGTCAGGTTGCCATACTATGGGGGCTTGCATGTTGCTATAAGGCTAAAAGTTATGCTACTAGAATTACAGATACCAGCAAGGTCACCTATGCTGGACAGATTTCAGTTGAGCTTCCAGACTAAGACAGACTTAGGCAGTAGGACCTGGCAGCCCAGTTCTGAAACAATTAGCCATTGCAAACCCTATGAATAGCAGAGCACTGTCAAATACAGTACTGGGAAATGAGCCCCCCAGGCTGGAAAGTATTCAAGAAATGCCTGGGGAAGAGTTCCTTCCTCAAAATAGAGTCAACTTCAATGACTGAAATGCAGTAAAGCCCCAGGGACCTCCATCTGCTGATGTGGAACAACTCAAACTGAGGAGGAACAACTATAAACAGCCATTAATAAATGGAACATGGAATGTACATAGTACGAATCTTAGAAAATTAGAAATTGTCAAAAGGGAAATGGAGTGCATAAACACTGACATTCTAGGCATCAATGAGCTAAATTGGACTGGCATACGCCATTTTGAATCTGATAATCACATATTCTATGCTGGGAATGACAAATTAAAGAGAAATTGGGTTGCATTAATCAAAAAAGACATCTCAAGATCTTTACTGAAGTGTAATGCTGTCAGTGATAGAATAATATCCATACACCTACAAGGAAGGCCAGTTAATATAATTACTGTTCAGATTTATACACCATCACTAAGGCCACAAAAGAAAACAGGGAAAATTTTTACCAGGTTCTACAATCTGAAATAGACCCAACATGCAATTGGGATATACTGATAATTACTGGTGACTGGAATGCAAAAGTTGGAAACAAAGAAGATGGCTCAGTAGATATAAAATATAGCCTTGGTGACAGAAACGATGCTTGAGATCGCATGATAGAATTTTGTCAGACCAATGACCTTTTCATTGCAAATGCATTTTTCACCAACATAAATGATGACTATACACATGGCCTTCACTAAATGGAACATATAGGAACAAAATTGACTACATTAGTGGAAAGAGATGATAGCAAAGCTCAATATCAAATATCAGAATGAACCAGGTGCTGAATGTATCAGCTGCTCATATGTAAGTTCAAACTGAAACTGAAGAAACTAGAACAAGTGTACGAGAGCCGAGGTATCATCTTGAGTATATCCCACCTCAGTTCAGAGACCACCTGAAGAACAGATTTAATTCATTGGACACTAATGATAGAAGACCACATGAGTGTGGCATAACATCAAAGACATCATTCATGAGGAAAGCAAAAGGTTATTAAAAAGACAGGAAAAAAAGGAAAGAAAAAATTACATGTCAAAAGAGACTCTGAAAATTGCCCTTGAACCTCAAGCAGCTAAAGTAAAAGGAAGACATGATAAAGTTAAAGAACTAAATAGAAGATTTCAAAGGGCAGATTGAGAAGATAAAATCAAATATTTTAATGACATATTCAAAGAGCTGGACACAGAAAACCAAAAGGGAAGGACACACTGTTTTTCTCGAGCTTAAGGAATGGAAGAAAAAATTCAGGCCCTGAGTGGAAGTCGTGAAAGATTCTACAAAGAAAATATTTAATGATGCAGGAAACATCAAAAAAAGATGGAAGGAACACAGAGTCATTATACAAAAAAGAATTGGTAGGTGACCAACCATTTCAAGAGGTTGCACATGATCAGGAACCAATGGTACTGAAGGATGAAATGGAAGCTGCCTTGAAGGAATTGGTGAAACACAAAACTCCAGGAATTGATATAATAGCAATAGGGATGTTTTAACAAGCAGATGCAGGACTGGAGGTGCTCACTTGTTTAGGCAAAGAGATTTGGAAAACAGGTACCTAGCCAACTCATTGGAAGAGGACCATATTTGTATCTTTTCCCAAGAAAGAGCATCCAACCCAATGTGGAAATTATTGAGCAATATCATTAATATCACATGCAAGTAAAACTTTTCTAAAGATCAAAAGTGACTGCAGTAGTATATAGACAGGGGACTACCAGAAAATGAAGCCAGATTCAGAAGAGTGCATGGAACCAGGGACATCTTTGCTGATATCACATGAATATTAGTTGAAAGCAGAGAATACCAGAAAGATGTCTATCTATGTTCTATTGACTATGCAAAGGCATTTGGTTGCGTGGATCATAACAAATTATGGATAACACTAGGAAGAATGCAAATACCAGAGCACCTAATTGTACTCATGAGGAATCTGTACATGGACCAGGAGGCAGTCTTTCCAACAGAACAAGGAAACACTGCTTGGTTTAAAGTCAAGAAGGTGTGGGTCAGGGCTGTATCCTTTTATGATACATCTTCAGTTTCTATACTGAGTAAATAATCTAAGAAGCTAGACTTTATGAACAACATGGTATCGTGATTGGAGGGAGACTCATTAACAACCTACGTTACGTAGATGACACAATTATGCTTGCTGAAAGTGAAGAAGATTTGAAACATTTAGTGATGAAAATCAAAGAACACAGCCTTCAGTATGGATTGTGTCTCAACATCAGCAAAACAAAAATTCTTACAACTGGGTCAGTAAGCAACTTCATGATAAATGGAGAAAAAGATTGAGGTTGTGGAAGATTTTGCTTTACTTGGTTCTACAATCAACATCCATGGAAGAAGTGAAGAAATCAAAAGGTACATTGCATTGGGAAAACTGTGGCAAAAGATCTCTTTAAAGTATTGAAAAGTAAAGATGTCACATTCAAGACGAAAAGTGCACCTTACTCATGCCATGGTATTTTCAGTCACATTATATGGTGGACACTGAAAAAGGGAGACAGAAGAACTGATGCTTTTGAATCATCGTGCTGGAGACATCTATTGAATATGCCATGGATTGCCAAAAGAACCAACAGATCTGTCCTAGAAGAAGTGCAACCAGAGTGCTCCTTGGAAGCAAGGGTGGCTAGACTGTGTGTTATATATTTTGGACATGTAGTAAGGAGGGACCAACCCCTGGAGAAGGATATCATGATTGAGAGAGTGGCAGGTCAACAAAAAAAAAGGAAAACCATCAACTAGATGGATTGAGGGCTGGGAATTAGCTCAGTTGGTAGAGTGCTGCGCTGCAGTCTCTGAGGTCCTGAGTTCAATTCCCAGCACCGCAAAAATGGGAGAAGGACCTGGCAATCCACTCCCAAAGCAATCCTGAAACAGTCAGCCATTGAAAACCCTAAGAGGGTCGCTATGAGTCGGATACTGACTCGATGGCACCTAACAACAACAACAACAAGATGGATACAGTGTCTGCAACAATGGACTGAAATATAAATAAGATCATGTGTCTGGCACAGAATTGGGAAGTGTTTCATTCTGTTGTACATAGGGTCGCTATGAGTCAGAACTGACTCAATAGCACCTATCAATAATTCCTTCCCTTTCTATATATTTAAAATCTTTAATAATGCAATGTCCAAAAGATTTACTTCATTACATCTTTAAGAACATTTATATCTATATATAAGAGGAGGAAATTTCTAGGGTATGTTACTGGGCCTTGTTCTTGAGTTAGAGTCATTTGGACAATGATATAGAAACTATTTTATCAAATTCCCAGTTCATGAGTTGGGAGAAATCATGAATATCTTGTTGTTGTTGTTAGGTGCCATCAAGTCAGTATCTGAGTCATAGCAACTCTACGTACAACAAGCGAAATAGTATTGTTAGTGCTTCTCTGCTATTAGTAGGGTTTTCAATGGCTAATTGTCTTTTGGAAGTGGGTTGCTGAGTCCTTCTCCCATGCCTACCTGGTATTCCTAGGTGGCCTCTTACCCAAGTACTAACCATGCATGACCCTACTTAGCTTCTGAGATCTATCAGGATCAGACTCATCAGTGGTATGGCTATAGGCAGAATAAATGTCTTAGATGCCTGAATAAGGATCCAGTGACTGGTGAGGAAATGAGTGGTGATACACTAATGTACTTCTATAGTCAATAAAGAAGGGTTCTTGTGACTACCATCAAGCTTTTGTGGTTGCTAGATCAAATGGAAATGTCTGAAGCATTAAAAACAAAAAAACAGAATAGTGTCCCTTGCCATGAGGGGCTGCTACTCTCCCAGCCTGTAAACTGAAGTTGTTAGCTCTGTGAGGTAACAATTACTAGGGGACCAGAGTAGTAAATGTGCAACTAGGAATTAAAGAGGGGTGGTGTGGATGGTGGGGGACAAATGCCAATTAGCTATAGAATCTTTATATAAATTTCCATTGTCATGGGAAAACTTCCAGGTGAGCAGCAAGGTAGCCTATCCGTCCATCTTGCTAGTGTAAAGGTGAGTACTGTTTAAGTGTCCAATTCCTGCACTTGGTCTTGACCAGAGTCAGAGATTAACTAGTCCTGTGTTTTGCATAAGGAAATGTCTGCAAAACTAGAGATGCAGATGTGATCTGAGCAATGTAAAATATCACAGTATCAGAATGGAGGTTACCTTGGCTTTGATAAGGGAACCAGGAAGGTCTTTGTTTCCAAAAAATGAAACACCATCCTTTACACAGCTCCCAAGATCCTCTGTATCAAATCCTCCATGTCTTGCTTGATCCTAAATGCATATTCTTCAGTGTTTACCTACCCATCTCCCTTCAAGTCCTTGAGGACAGAAACTATGTTACTTATCTTTTGTAGTGTGGGTGTTTCCTCTGAGCTGGATGTGACCATCACCACCTGTTTTAGCAAAAAAGCTGTGGTGACCTATAGGTGACTTCAGCCCATAGCCATGGCAACAAAACAGGCTTAACTATGAGCTATAGTTGTTTAGACCTCAGCCTGCAGTCACGGCTTAACAACTCAGTGGCAGCTTGGTCTATAATGGTTAAGAATGTATCGACAGTCCTCACTATAGAAGAGGCAAACAACTAACTAGACATGGAACTTCCTTGGTGAAACTTTCCAGTGGTATAGCTTCCAAAAAAAACTGTCCATGGGTCTCCCATGCTTCTATAAGTGACTCCTGTACAATTTCCCTGATAAACATAGATGGAAAACTTCTCAACAAAATTTTGATAAATAGAATTTAGCAAAAACTAAAAAAGATCATACACCATGATCAGTGGACTTCATGCCACAGATGCAAGGCTGGTTCAACACACAAAAGTCAATCACTGTAATTCAACATATCGAGAGACTTGCAAACAGAAATCACATGATTTTCTCAATCGATGCTGAGAATGACTTTGACAAACTGTAACACCCTTTCAGGATTAAAAACCTGGAGAAAATAGGCATAATAGGGAAATAGCTCAACATCATAAAGGCCATTTATGACAGACCCACAGCCAATATCATATTAAATGAAGAAAAATTGAAACCATTTTCTTTAAGATCAGGAACAAGACAAGGATGTCCACTCTCCTATATTATTCAATATTATGATCGAATTCCTATCCAGGGCAATCACACAAGAGAGAGAAAGGGATACAGATAGGCAAGGAAGAGTTCAAATTATCCTTATTTGTGGATGACATGATCCTTTACCTAAAAGACCCCCAAAACTCCAGAAAACTCGTAGACCTAATTGGCTCCTTCAGCAAAGTAACAGGATACAAAATTAACATTCAAAAATCACTAGCCTTTACACCAATGGTGAGCAGGAAGAGAAGGAAATTAAGGCAACAATCCCTTTCATGACAGCCCACCAAAAACTCAAATATCAAAGACCCTGAAGATCTCTATGAGGAAAACTTCAAAACATTAAAGAAAGATATTAGAAGATGGAAGGACCTCCTCTGCTCATGGATTGGGAGAATCAATACTGTAAAAATGGCTATATTACCAAAAGCAATTTACAGATTTAATGCAATTCCCATTAAACTCCCAATGATAGATTTTGCAGAAATAGAAAAAAATAATCCAAAAATTCATACAGAAACACAAAAGATCATGTATAGCCAAAACAATCTTAAGCTGCAAAACTAGTGCAGGTGGGATCACAATTCCTGACTTTAAACTATACTACAGGGCTAGAATAGCAAAAACAGCTTGTTATAGGCACAAAAATAGGCTTGAAGATCAGTGGGACAGAATTGAAGAGCCAGAGATACACTCCTGCAACTTTAGTCACCTCATCTTTGACAAAGGCGCTAAGGGATAAGATGGAGAAATGATAGCCTCTTCAACAAATGGTGCTTGGAAAATTGGATATTCATCTGCAGAAAAATGAAAACAGACCCATACCTCTCAATTTGCACAAGAGTCAACTTGGAATGGATAAAAGATCTCAACATAAAACCAGAACTTTAAATCTACTAGAAGAAAAGATAAGAAACATGCTCTAACACACAGGCATAGGAAAGTATTTCCTTAACAAGACTCCAATTACTCAGGGAATCGCACCAAGAATTGACAAATGGGATTACATGAAATTAAAAAGCTCTGTACAGCAAAGGAAACAATCAATAGAGTTAATGAAGAGACCACTGAATGGGAGAAAATATTCACACCCTACACATCTGACAGAGGACTAATTTCTAGAATTTACAAGAACTCAAGAAAGCAAATCCCAAGACAACAAATAACTCAATGCACAAGTGGGCAAAGGAACTGAACAGACAGTTCTCAAATGAAGAAGTTTGTAAGACTAAGCAGCATATGAAAAAATGCTCAATATCCCTAACTATTAAGGAAATGCAAATCAAAACAACTCTGAGATTCCACCTAACTCCAATAAGAATGGCCAAGATCACCAAAACAGTAACAAATGCTGGCAAGGATGTGGAGAAAAAGAAACCCTCTTACACTGTTGGTGGGACTGTAAATTGGTTCAACCAATTGGAAATTAATATGGAGATACCTCAGAAAACTAAAAGTAGAACTGCCATACAACCCAGCTATACCACTACTGGGAATACACCCAAAGGGAGACAAGTCATCGTACCACAGAGACACCCGCATCTGCTTATTTGATGTAGCACTTTCCACAATAGCAAAGATATAGAACCAACCAAGATGCCCATCAACAGAAGAATGTATAAAAAAATTATGGTACATATATACAGTGGAATATTACTAAGCAATAAAAAAAGAAATGACATGCAGCAAAATGCATAGAACTGGATAATATCATTTTAAGTGAACAAACACAAGCTCAAAAAGAGAAATACCATATGTTCTCACTCATATGTGAGAGCTGAATCCTACTTAAAGGAAGAAAAAGTCCTATACATAAGGTAATATATAAAAATGCCCACTTAAACTTAGCGAAGAAGGGATGGTATGGAGAGTAGAAAGAAAGAGGGAGGGAACTAGTAAAGGGAAGTGAAGATTGTAGGAGGTAGGATGGGGAAAAGAAACAATGTAGAGGGATAAAGAGGAGAGGATAATCTCAATGTAAATGATGCAACTTCATGAGTACATGGGAAAGATATGGGAGTACAACCCATATATGCATACGAGTTTTACTACATATTAATCAAAAGATTCCATAAACCTCGTAAGTTGATAAAAGTGTAACCAAAAATGATGTAATAGTTGCATAATGGAAAAAGCAAATGCTGTATTACTCTGTACCCCACCACCATTTACCAATAAAGAAGAAAAAAAGCGACTCCAATAAACTCATTGGTTTGCCAAGTTAGACTGGATGGAATCCTTTCTTTGGTCTGTCTGTGCCCTCTCTATCTAGGGTGAACAGATGGTCCATATACATCTCTCCATGTCAAGTAGATCATGCAATATTTTCATATCCACATTTCTCAATACACTGCCTGATTCACAGTGAATACTTTATATTCATGGTATGAATGCTTGCGCAAAGGGATATAGGTAATAAATCAATGCATCAGCTCATGCTGTATCAGAGACTTTACAAAGCCCCTTGGATGCTCTCAGGGCACCATCATGGCCAAGTGGAGCATACACAATTTGGTCTCCTTGGCTAGCTGACCAGACAGATACAATGTAAATAATTAAGGCTGCACTCATTGTTAGGTGCCATAGAGTTGGGTCCATCTCATAGTGACCCTATGTACAACAGATCAAACACTACCTGACACTGTGCTATGCCTGGCACTATTGTCTGTGCTTTTATGCTATTCATAGGGTTTTCAATGTTTGATTATTTGGGGGGAGTGGGCTGACATCTGTCTCCCAAGCCTACAGCACCCAGTACCCCTTAGCAGTCTTCCATCCAAGTACTAACCAGGCCCAACCATGCTTAGCTTCTGAGATCTGATGCGATAGGATACCACAGTGGTATGGCTGCAGACAAGGCTGCATTCAGACAAGAATAACAATGAGGCACCAATGGATCAGGCTCTAATATTGTTGGATGACTTTGTAAACTAGAATGTAAAGCATCAAGCTTCTCAAAACAGAATGTCACATGAGTATGTTTTGGTGTAGTAGAGTGTTTTCTGCAGCAAGTTAGACTGGGTGGGTCTGACTCTGTACTTTTGCATGGATTCCAAGGACTTTTAGAAACATGATCTGCAAAATTGCTAGTAATTATTGATAAAGAGATGCCTGGATTTCCTGCCAGAACATTCCTTCACCTAGGGTCCAAGGTGCACTGGCTTTCCCTTGGTGAAGGGTAGGGAGGGAGACTCCTTGGAAGACTGATTCAGAGTGCTGTCCTGGCACCATGTCTCCTCCCTAGTCTAAGGCAATTATCTCACCATGGAGGTGCCTGGCATTGCTCTTACATGTAGTTTCCCATCTGCTCCAACTCCTAGAGAATTTTTGTTGTCTCTAAAGTGTTTGTGTATCTGGGAGGGTTCCTTTGGAATTGGTGACTAGCAGTATTTGAAACATAGTCACGATTGTAGGAAATAAGATTGTTGTTGTTAGGTGCTGTGGAGTCGGTATCCGACTCATAGCGACCCTCTGTACAACAGGGGAAACACTATTGTCAGTGCTTCTCTGCTGCTCATAGGGTTTTCAATGGCAGATTGATTTTTGGGAGGGGGTTGCCAGGTCCTTCTCCCAAGCCTACAGCTTCTGGTTGTTCCCAGGCGGTTTCCCATCCAGGTACTAACCAGGCCCAACCCTGCTTAGCTTCCAAGATCTGATAAGATCGGATGCCACAGGGCTACTGCTGCAGTCAGGAAATAAGGTAGAGACTAAATGGAGATACAAAACCAAAAAGGTAAAATGTGAATAAAATAATATCTAAACTTCAAATCATCAGAAAGGCAAGACCACTGAAGCCACCTCGTCTATATAGTGGCCCCAAGATGGCTAGTTGGAAAGTAAAGCTGTTTGCCACAAGATGCGTCTTAATAGGCCAGGCATATAGTCCCAAACACCTCTGTTTTCCACTCATATGGATTCATTTTTCTTAGCTTCTCTTTAACTTATTCATACTGCTCCTTTGCCAGTTCTCTTCTTTATAATATTTTCTGCCATCTTCCTCACATACCCAACACCGTGGCCTACTCACAGTGTTTTTGCCTCCAGTCTATCATTTCAACTCAACCTGCATATTTCATTAATTGTTGTTGTTGTTGTTAGGTGATGTCGAGTCAAGTCTGACTCATAGCGACCCTATGTACAGCAGATCAAAACACTTACCGATTCTGTGCCAGGCAAACCATCTTATTTATGTTTAAGCCCATTGTTGCAGACACTGTGTCAATCCATCTGGTGGAGGGTTTTCCTCTTTTCCGTTGACCTGCCACTCTTCCAAACATGATGTCCTTCTCCAGGGATTGTTCTCTCCTGACTACATGTCTGAAATATGTAAGATGCAGTTTGGCCATTTTTGCTTCCAAGGAGCACTCTGGTTGTACTTCTTCTAGGACAGATTTGTTGGTTCTTTTGGCAGTCTATGGTATATTCAATAGACGTCTCCAGCACCACAATTCAAAAGCATCAATTCTTTTTCTGTCTCTCTTGTTCAATGTCCAGCTTTCACAACCATATGATGCCACTGAAAATACCATGGCATGAGTCAGACGCACCTTCGTCTTCAATGTGACATCTTTGCTTTTCAATACTCTAAAGAG
>VMDO01015850.1:0-49752 GCA_007922755.1 Pedetes capensis
CATCATGTTTGGAAGAGTGGCAGGTCAACGGAAAAGAGGAAAACCCTCCACCAGATGGATTAACACAGTGTCTGCAACAATGGGCTTAAACATAAATAAGATTGTTTGCCTGGCACAGAATCGGCAAGTGTTTCAATCTGCTGTACATAGGGTCGCTATGAGTCGGACTCGACTCGACGGCACCTAACAACAACAACAAAAAAGAGACATAAATCTAGTAAGCTTTTTCTATGCTTAATAATTTTCTAACAAAATGTATATGTTTATGATATCTTGGGTAGTTTTAATGTAATAATTATAATTACAGCCCAATCCAGAAAGAAAAATATGTTAAATCTTAAGGTCATGGAAACTTTTTTGAATTAAAATTTAAATGTATCTAATTTTGTTAGGATATGATGCTGAATAAACTCTTTTCAAGCACAAAAAATAAAATAAATGAAGACGAAAATCTGAAAGGTTTAGTGGAATGGAAATATAAACTCAGAGAAAGAATGATATAAAATTTCTTACTATTTTAAATATTGCTCATGTATCTTTTAATGACTGGTAATGATGTAAAGTCATTAGACTCTTTCGGCTTCATGGGTTATACTTAAAAAAAACTAACATAATAGGTTTATTTACTTTATTTATTTATGTTTTTGCAGTGCTTTGGGGTTGAACCCAGGGCCTCACACATACTTTTGCAAGTGTTCTACCACATACTGCACCCCCAGCCCATTTTTTATTTTTTATCTTGAGACAGGGTCTTGCTAAGTTATGCAGGCTGCCTTTGACCTTGAACCTGTGATCCTCCTGCCTCTGCCTCCCAAGTTGCTAGGATTACAGGTGTGAGCCATCATGACTAGCAATAGGTTCATTTTTAAATGACAATATTTGCAATGTCCCAGAAATTAAGTCCTTCATAGGACTTCCCAATTTATAAAGTAAGAAGATCAATCTATGATCTCTAAGGCACTTCTGCCTCTGTTTTGGTAAATATGGTTAGTGGAAATTGCATTTTCAGTTGTTTTCTCCCTCAACATGCATTCACATGAAAATATAAGAATACGTGGTTTTTAAATTTTATGTGTTCAATAATTACTCATTGTGAATTGACTATGTGCCAGGCATTGTTCTAAACACTAAGAATCTATTACTGCTCAGGACTGAAAAAAAGTCCCCACCTCCCACCTTAGTGGGAGGAAATAAATAAATACATACACAAAATCTATAATATATAAGACAGTGATAAGTTCTCTGGAGAAAAGGAAAACAGCAAAGAGGTGGAGAATGTAAGGAGTAGGGATGATTTTAAATGGGCCTGGTGGAGAACATCTTGAGAATGTAACTTTTAAACCGTATGAATGTGAGTTTAGGTATTGTGGGATGACCTGGAAATTCCTAACTTCTTGACACAAATCAGGACATATAAAAATGAGATCTCAGAGTTAGTGGTCTCAGGAAAGATTACAGTGGTAAGCCAGTGAGCAGGGGATGATTTAGTGTGAAGCTAATGAAGCTGAAGTTTCAAGGACTCTTATTCACACCAGCTCTTTTGAGGACCCCAAGAAGAGCTAGCGATGAGTTTGCATGGGATTTTTTATTCTTTTACTTGAAGAGTGTATTCCCGTATGCATAAACTTCAGATCCCACAGAATTCGGAGCCATTCTGGCTATAAATGTTGCATAGGGAGGGTGGTGGTGGAGTGGCTCGAGCCTGGAGTGCACAGAGCTCCGGTGACCCTTACTGAGACCTGCTGATGGATAATTACCCACCATCTCAAAGCAGTTGGTAGATTGCATTATTATCCTCTGCTCTTTTCATTCCCCTTTACCACTTTAGTCCTAAGACTTTGCAGTTCATCCTGTGAGAGGCACAGTACATTGTTTTATTGCCTCACTGATGTTGGCGTTAGCCGTGAGGCGTCCTCTGGCCTACGTAATGTTTGTATGTGATGAGAGCAGAGGCTTTAAAGCTTCCTTTTCTTTGGTGTGGGCTTATCCTTGAGTGTCCTTTCCTAGTGTCATGAAAGACTATGGCCAGGGTACTCTTTCAGTCCCAGAAGGATGAAAACGTGCAACAAATCTAGAGCCAACCTAAGCCTGAATCCAAACCCTGACAAATCTAACCTAGGTCAATTGAACCTTAGATGACCCTCAAATAAAAGTAAGAAATGAATTGCCTACTTATTATAACTGAGATTTTGCAGCACAAGTATGCTAACTATGGAGCATAATGAATAAGACAAGCTATATAATTTTGTCAGGGGCTAGGATTTGGCTCAGTTGGTAGAGTGCTGCGCTGCAGTCTCTGAGGTCCCGAGTTCAATTCCAAGCACCTCAAAAATGGGAGAAGGGCCTGGCAATCCACTCCCAAGGCGATCCCGAAACAGTCAGCCATTGAACCCTCTATGAGGGTTGCTATGAGTCAGATACCACCTCAACAGCACTTAACAACAACATATAATTTTGTCAGTATAATCTAAGTTTTGCTGCAGTTACAAAATACCCCACATGTTTCTCACATTATATGCTATCATGCCCTCATGTGTCTGTCAGCTTGTTGTGACATGAGGGCTTGTGTGTTGCTGCAATGCTGAAAGCTATGCAACCAGTATTTCAGATACCAGCAGAGCCACTTATGGTGGACAGGTTTCAGCTGAGCTTCTAGATAAAGACAGACTAGGGAGAAGGACCCGTCAGCCCACTCCCAAAACAATTAACCATTGAAAACCCTATGAATAGCAGAGAAGCATTGTCAAATATAGTGCAAGAAAGTGAGTCTCCCATCCCCTCAGACTGCAAGGCATTCAAAAGATGACTGGGGAAGTGTTGCCTCCTCAAAGTAGAGTTGGCTTTAATGATGGGAATGGAGTAAAGCCTCTGGGATCTCCATTTGCTGATGAAGCACCACTCAAAATGAGAAGAAACACAGTGGCTGCAACAATGGGCTCAAATATAAAAAGATCATGTACATGGCACAGTGTTGAGTAGTGCTTCATTCTGTTGTACAATGGGTCGTGTGAGTCAGAACTTGACTCTACAACACCCAACAACAACAACATACCATTGTGGGTCTGCTGAGACTCTGTTCTGCAATTTCATACAGGGGCCCTGTCTGACATAAAAAGCACATCTGGATTTATTGATCTCCAAATAGAGGACCAAGAGATATATAGAACTATTCACTACCATTTAAAACTTCTAATCAGCTGGGCGCGGTGGCACACGCCTCCCACCTACTGGGGAGGCGGAGGCAGGAGGATTGCAAGTTCGAGACCAGAGGCAGCCCGCATAACTTAGCGAGATCCTGTCTCCAAAAAAAAGAAAAAAAAAAACAGCTGGGGGCGCAGCTCAGTGGTCCAGCACTTGCAAAGCATGCAGGCGCGAGGCCCTGGGTTCAACCCCTAGTACCACACATAAATAAATAAATAATAAAACTTCTAATCAGAAATAACATGAGTAACTTTGTTCTCATTTTATTAGTGCAAATAAGTTGTAGAGTTGTACCTAAGCAGGGCTGGAATGCATATTCTTCCTCCAGGGGGCAACACAACAGAAAAGGAGGCAGTGAATAATTTGGAAAATAATAAAATCTGCCATAACAATATACCTTGAGCATTTTGAGTATACATCATGGAGTGAATTAACTCCAACCCTTGGCCTCATTTTTTATTTTTTATTTCCCGGTTGGCTTGAATTGTGTTGTCACTTGAATCCTCAAAGCAAAGAGCACATCCATACATTCATGTGGCTCTACAAGCTATAACACACTCCTCAGTGGGATGGGCCCATCATTCTCCACAGGACTGACAGACAGTGATACAGAATATGTCATTTTCTTCCTAATACCATCAACACTGCTTTGTATTTTAAGCATTCACTATTAGATGTGATTAATTTTAATAGATATCTGATATCTCTTACTAGATGTTATCTGATTAGATATTATTAGATATTTTTAATTAGATATGATAATTTTCATATCAAGCAAACTGACAATGTAGAGGAGCCATAAAGGTATAGAGACCTTATTTTCCTCTGTTGCTTTGGAACAGTGAGCTCCCAAAGGCGTAGATGTCAAAATTGACACTCGTGAACCTAAATTCCACCCAATATCCACCTAAAGCTGCAAAAGCCAAATTTTATGTTTCCTCTAGCATGGAAGGAAAATTCTATAATTTCTTTCTCCTATAATTAGAACCTTACAAACTAGATAAAATGATGTGTCATCTTCTCTTTCTTTCTTTCTCTCTTTCCTTCTTTCTTTCTTTCTTTTTCTTTTCCTTCTTTTATTTGGGAAGTGGACTTTATGTTGAATGGTTCTTTTTGACATTAGCCCTTTGTACATAAGCCAACATAATCACTTTCCATGAAGGGGAATACTAAATTGATAAGGCAAACATCTACTCACCTGCTTGAGTTAGAGATGTGGGCATCTCCAAGAATCATCTACTCCCCCTGCTTTTTTTCCCTCTGTTCCCATCTTCTTAATTAAGGCCCTCAAATCATTTGCTACCTTGGTCCTTTTGCTTCCGAAGGGCCTTCTCACTTCTCCTCTTTTCCCTTTCCAGCCCTCCTAAAAAGCCAGTAAATCTAGAGCTTCTCCTGAGTTTTCTTTTGGTAACTGACCTAGAGGAGCTTTGGATAGCCGGTAATTCATAAGAGGTAAGAGATTTGACACCCTGAGACAAATCAGGCCCCAACTATGAAACTAAATCTGATAATATTGCATCTATCCTCTGACACTTTGTGTCCTTTTAGAGAAAATAAAAAGCAAAAACGTCTAAAGATAAATAAAATCTGTTTGGGGACTTTTTGTATCATTGGAGCTCAAGATGGGGAAAAAAAGCAGATGGATGAGGGTAGAATAGCAATAGAACGCAGAGGATTGACTACTTATGGAAAGGAACACAGTTTCATGGAGTGATAGAATACTTTTTGGTTCTCCCAAGGAAAATCAGAAAGTTACTGACATCTGAGTTTTAAGAGAATGCTAGAGTACTCACCATCATGTGTCCGCCAGCTTGTGCTGTAGGGGCTTGCGTGTTGCTGTGATACTGAAAGCTATGCCACCAGTATTTCAGATACCAGCAGGACCACCCATGGGGACAGGTTTCAGATGATCTTCCTGACTAAGACAGACTAGGGAGAAGGACCTGGAGGCACACCTGAAAAATAAATAGTCATTAACAACCGTATGAATAGCTGCGATCTGTTGTACTTAGGATAGCTATGAGTGGGATCCAAATTGACTGCAACCACCACCACCAACAACAGTAATCTATTATATGGATGTATCATAGTTTATTAAGCCAATTCTCTTTGGGCTCTAATTTTTCTCCAGTATTTTGTTGTTACAAATAATATTGCAATGTGTAACCTTGTGGAAATGTCATTTCATGTTGTAGATGTGCTTCCTAAAATTCCTAAATTCCTAAAAGAGGGCTTGTTAGGTTAGAAGATGTAAATGCCTATGTAGTATAACTGAATATTGATAAATTCTCTTACGCCAAGTGTTGTTGTTGTTGTTGTTAGGTGCCGTTGAATCAGTATCTGACTCATAGCCACCCTATGTACAATAGGCAAAGCATTATTGTCAGTGCTTCTCTGCTACTCATAGGGTTTTCAATGGCAGATTGATTTTTGGAAGTGGGTTGCCAGGTCATTCTCCCAAGCCTACAGTATCCAGTGTTCCCAGGTGGTCTCCCATCTAAGTTCTAACCAGGCCTGACCCACAAGATTTGATGGGATTTAGATGCCACAGTGGTACGCACTGCACTCTCTGAGGACCCAGGTTTGATCCCCAGGGCACCAATGATAGCATGGTTAATTTTATGTATCAACTTTTCTTGGCTATTTTTATATATCAACTTTTCTTGGCCATGGTGCCCAGTTATATCGTCAAATATTATTCTGGATCTTTCTTTGATGGTGTTTTTATATGAGATTGCTATCTAAACCAGGCATATTCAACCTGTGGGCCCCAGGCTGCATGTGGTAGCCCAGGACAGCTAATAATGCAGCCCCCAAACATCTTTTTGATTCTTGTTTTGTTTTGTTTTTTGAGACAGAGTCTCACTCTGTAGCTGAGGCTGGCCTAGGATTTGCTGTGTAGCGCAGGCTGGCTTCAAACTTATGGTGATCCTCCTGCCTTAGCCTCCTGAGTGCTAGGATTACAAGTGGGCACCACCATGCCTGGCTCAAAAACTAAATCTTTTAATTTCATGTATGTTTCAGCATTTACTTTCTTTGTGACAGTCCTTATGATGGATATGCATAACTACATTATGTAATTTATATGCAGCCCAAGACTATTCCTCTTTACTGGAAACCAAAAGGTTGGACACCCCTGAACTAAACCAAAAGACTTTGAATAAAGCAGATAGCCCTTTCTTGTGTGGTACCTCATTTAGTTGGTTAAAGACTGAAGAGAATTACAGGTAGATTTCCCCCTTACCTCCAACAAGGGGGAAATCTCTAGCCTGACAGACTTTGGATTTGAACTTCAGCATCAGCTCTTCCTGGCCCACCCTGCAGACTTAGCACTTGCTAACCTCCATAATAGTGTAGATGAAGTCCTTAAAAGAAATCTCTTTCATTTTATATACACACACCCTATAGGTTCTACTTCTCTGCAGAACTCTAACTAGTATAATGATTATACATATAATGATTTCACATTCCCACCAGTCATGTATGAGGGAGTCTGTTATCCCATGGTGCTGCTATAGACAGGGTATTGTTAAACATCTAAATATTTGCCAAACTGATAGGCAATAAATGATATCTTAGTGTCGTTTAATTTGTCTTGTTCTTATTATGAGTGAAATAGAGCATCTTCTCATATATTTAAGGACCATTTATATGTCTTCAAAGGAAGTGTTTGTAAAAGGTTTTTATGATGCAAAAAACATCTCTCGCTGTGGATAAGATTAAATCCCTGTTAAAAATGAAATCAGCTATAGGCTAGACACATTCTGACATAAATTCCTTAAATAAAATGCTCAAGTTGTCTTTTAGGAAAAGCCTCCAGAATCCACTCAAGGATGGTTTAGAACTGGCTTTTTAAGAACAGACTGGCACAGAAGATGACAGCTTATGGGGTTAAAGACGTTTTGACTTCACAAGCTCAAAATTCCCCATGGAGACTTACACTGAAAAAAAAAAAAGATTTGACCTATAAAAAGTCCATTTTATGTCTGTGTAAAAGAACCCTAAAATTCCTCCTTCTTGCCATCCAATCAGCAAACAACTTCTCTTACCCTTCCTGTAAGTTGCTCTGCTACAAACCCATTGTGGAGGTAAATTTGCACTTGTAGCTTCTGGCCTCCTTGCAGGTCACAGACTGCATGATAAAACAGTAACTTTTTACAAAAACTTGTTGCTTCAGTAACTGGCTTCTTTGTGGATTCAGGCAGCAAGCCTTTGCTCACTATCAGAAAGATAGACTAGATTGACATGATTAACAATTTTATTTCCAAGACTAGTATAATCCTTTTTGTTCTAACAAAAATATCCATTTCTTTATGGAATTTGGTGTACACATATCGTTTGTTTCTTTGTCTTTATATTTATATTTCATTAACCTGGATAAATTTAGAAAGATAATATGGACTGGAAACTTTTATTTGATAAAATGTGTCATGATGAGATTCTAGATTTTACAACAGACTTGTGAAGCCTTAGGTGAGAAGAGATGCTTTGTTAGGGCACCTGGATTCCTCACCTGACATCTTTCTATTAACTAGGATCTTTCCTTTCTTTCTCTCCCTCTTCTTATTTCCTCCTCATCCCTCAGGTTCTCTGAAGTTTTCTTTGTGCTAATTGAATAGACAAGTCTATGCCTTTTCCCTTCTGTAGCAAAATACTTTCTTAGCAAGTGTAAATAACTGTTCAAAAGGTACAAAGTGAATGCATTTCAAGTTAAACCTGCCTCCAAGGTCCTAAATCCAAAGAAAACTAAACTGTAACAGGAACATCAATTTGCAGGACAGATTGCTCACCCCTAAATGATATTCCATTTTCCCAAACTTGCCAACAGGAAACTTGTTTAATACAAATGGAATTTGTATTAAACTGGAAAGGACCAGCAAGTAGTGAGTCAGCTGCTCCCCAACACCAGACAGTTGCAATTATCAGCTTGTGAGATGCATACACTTTGTAAACATGTTCTATTTTCTTAAATTTGAATAAGTATTTAAATCTCAGTAAATCTAATTGAGCCAGTTCTCTTTGAAGGAGCCTAGTTTTTGCCAATATTTTCTATCAAACCCACTCTAATAGATGCATGTGATGAAGGCAAATGGTGTTTTGCATGATGGAGTTGCCACTTCATCATTACTACCTCCAAAGAAGACTTCAAAAGGAATTTCAGATTTACAAAAATCTGAATGCTTGACCTCTTCAGGAGCAAGTAGAGCATAAAAACTGTTTGCAAGAGCCTCCACATAAGAGGGAGATAGGATTTGATACTCCTAAACTTTAAAACTCTGATGATGAATCATTTCGGAGACTATATTGGGTCCACCTGACTTAGTTTTATCTACCTCAGAAATACAATACAACTGTTTATAACTTTTCTTCTAGCTTAACTGAAAAGATAATCTCGTCATAAAATTTGAGAAGTGCTAGAGAAAAGGAAAACCATTACTAGAAGCTCACAAGTCAGAGTTTTTCAGCCCAAGGAGATTCAGATTCAGTTGCTTCCTGAAGACATCAAACTTGACCCCTGATTTCATCAGACCTGTGCTCTGAAGAAAACTTTCGGACTAGAAGTCTACATAGGAAGTAAACATGACAGAAATTGTCATTCCCCTTATCACTCAGAAAAGCCATCTGCTCCTGAGTTAAAGCCATTTTCTATTAAATTCACCAGCATGCTAATTAAAGAATGACTGGAGGATGGTGAAGCTGCCAGATGCTATGAAGATATATCACTGTCTTTTTATATGGTTAGGCAAACCTTTAATTAAACCCGCAGCTGCTCTGTCTGCTCTACCCACCAACATCGCTAAATCTCATTTACCTGAGAAAATCATTTCATATTAATGTCTTTCAAGGGGTAAAACAACTTAAAACAGACTTTGCTCAAATATTTAATGTCTTTGTACATGATTTAATTACATGCATAAGTAATTACATAAGGGCAACATGAACTTGATATTGCTTGGGGTTCTTTTTGCGTCTCCTGATAACTAATCAAATGTTGCCTCAATGGTGCCCTTATTTAAGGGAGTAGAATTACAGAGAGCCTCACTCGAGGCATGAATGCTCAGCTGGGTTCTATTACATTTTACTTGGGCGTATGAGTTTTATCATACTTGAAAGGATTCTTTTGGAAGAAAATTAGACAAGTCAGAGAGGAAATGAAAACAGAATTGCCGTTAGGTTCTGCTTATTATGGAACTCTTGCTAATGACCAACATGACCACCATGTATAGCCGTTTTTTCTTATAATAGAGTTTAGTTTGAATTTTCGGACTTAGACACATTCTTATCCTTTAAGGGAGCACCACATTTTGATTGCCAATGGATTTTAGTGGACAACATGTGTATCACAAAATTCAAAAGCAAATCATAACCATTAATGGATGCTGTGATGGTTTGGATCTAAAATGTCCCCCAAAGGTCATGTGTTGGAACACTATGTTCCCAAGTGGTGATGCTAACATGAAAGACTGTGGAACTTTTGGAGATGGGACCTAACTGATAGAAGGTCATTGGGCACCAGCCTTTGGAAGTTTCACCTGGACTCCTGGTTCCAGGAGCTCTCTCTGCTCCTGATTCACCATGATGTGAACAAGTCCTTGCCACAGGCCCTGCTTCTATGTCTCCCACATTCTGGACTGAAATTCTCTGAACTTTGAGCCTAGATAAATCTCTTCTCCCAGAAGATGCTTATGTCAGATACTTTGTCACAGTGATAAGAAAACTAATTAACACATGCTCTAAATTTAGTCTAGAGTTGTCTTTGTTGAGGGTCTTGAAGGCTGGATATAGTCTCCTTCATTGATGAGTTTTTAGGCTAATTTCTTAAAGTTCAAATGCAGTGCAAAGGGGAAAACATAAGAAAGTTCTAGATCTGCTGACAGGTGAGCCTCAGCTGCAGAGTTCCCTGAAAATCCTTAGGTGAGAAAAGAGACCCTAGTAGGGGCAGCCAGTTTCACCAGGCATCTGGCTGGTCCCTAGAGCACTATAACAGCAGAGCTACTGAGATGCTTTGCCTGAAAGGAGGAGTGGCAGGATGTGGGAGTAAATAAAGTGCAAGAGAACCAGCATGTGTCTATACTGTACAGCAAATTCAACCCAGAGAGTTTGGGGTTCTCTTGACTCGCTCTTCCCTGGCTGCTTGGCAGGCTAGTGACTACTCTCTAACTCTGGCTAAACCATCATTTGCTTTCAGACCCTCCCGCTCCAAGGCTGTTTCCCTTGCAGAAGAGCTGGTGAGAAATGCCCCAGTCATGGCTCCAAACAGCCATGTTCATGTACTACATGGCATGTTGGACTTTGTAGTTTTCTTTCCTGCTGAGGAGCTTGAAGAAAGTTTGCTTGGAGAAAACCTGTGATGGTTTCAGTTCAATGCAGTAAATATCTTATTACTCTGGTAATGGGAGTTTGTACCTTACTAACTAAGCCTAGAATAATGCCCCCAGCCTCCCCCTCCCAAAGAAAACCCCACCAAACTTCTAAAGACAATAGCTACTGTTGTCTAGGGAAACAGTAGAGGAACATACAAGGGAGGTAAGAAAGGGAAGAGTTTGGGAGTGGACAGTTTTTGAGCATAGGCACCTGGTGTGAGTTTTGCTCTATTTCATTGTGAGAGTATCAGATAATACAACTCAGAAGTCTATGGAATTCCCTTTTTCCTTTCTTGGGTGTGTTGTGTTTGTTATTGGTTTTGGTTTCAAGGAAAATATTCACCATCCTGTCTATAGCCATACCACCCTGGCATCAGATCCCATCAGATCTCAGAAGCAAAGCAGAGTTGGACCTGGTTACTACTTGGATGGAAGATCTCCTGGGAATACCAGGTGCTGTAGGCTTGGAAGCAGGACTCAGCAGCCTGTTCCAGAGACAATCAGCCATTGAATACCCTACAAACAGCAGAGTTGTTGTTGTTGTTAGGTGTCGTCGCGGTCAGTGTCCAACTCATAGCAACCCTATGTACAACAACTGAAACATTATTGTCAGTGCTTCTATCCTATTCATAAGGTTTTCAATGTCTAATTGTTTTTTGGAAGTGGGTTGCTGGGTCCTACTTCCAAGCCTACAGCACCTGGTATTCCCAGGCAGTCTCCCATCCAAGTACTAACCAGGCCCGACCCTGCTTAGATTCTGAGATCTAACAGGATCAGACACCACAGTGGTACAGCTATAGGCATGAATAGCAGGGAAGCACTAACAATAGTACTGGGCAGGGCACAGTGTTGGGTAGCCTTCTGTTCTGTTGTACATAGGATCGCTATGAATTGGACCTGACTCGGTGGCACCTAACAATAACAATAATTCACCATCCTATAAACTCCAAAGCCATGTTTGATAGCATGGGATAGGACTGCAAACATTCTATCTTCCTCCTTTTTCTTTAATTGTGAATAAACCAATACAGAAGCTAAGGATATAAGCCACAGTGAATTAGAGTAGGATTCCTAGGGAGCAACTCAATGGGAAGTGGTAGTGGTGAGACTGGCATTTCTTTTCAGATGCCAGACTTGGGAGTCTAGGTCCATCAATCCAGAAATAAAGGCACAACTAGCACAGGCAAGTGAAAGCAAGGGAGATTTATTGAAAAGATACACAAAGCCTTCATAGAACAGAGTTGCAACTGGGTAGCTGAGATGAGGCTGTTGTCTAGGGGTTTTTATAAAGGTCTCTTTCTTCAGGCTTGACTTTTTGAGGGACTTTTGTAGACTGGTCCTCAGTTAGGAGAACCTGTATGTTGGCCCAACAGGGTTAAAGAGCAGTTTGTTTCTTTTGTTTCTACCTAGAGATTGATTAGTTAGGTGACTTCTGGCCCAGATGTTGTTGTTGTTAGGTGCCGTTGAGTCAGTGTCTGACTCATAGTGACCCTACATTAAATAGGGGAAACACTATTGTCAGTGCTTCTCTGCTGTTCATGGGGTTGTCAATGGTGGATTCATTTTGGGGAGTGGGTTGCCGGGTCCTTCTCCCAAGCCTACAGCACCTGGTGTTCCCAGGCAGTCTCCCATCCAAGTACTAACCAGGCCCAACCCTGCTTAGCTTCCGAGATCTGATGGGATCGGATGCCACAGGGCTACCGCTGCAGGTGGCCAGGTCATAGGACTTGTTTTTCTTAGAAGAATGGAACTTAAGGAAATGAAACTTACTTACATGGTCTGGCCAAAACTCAGGTGATCCAATTGGTTGCCTGCTGACTGCCTTGCCTCCATGGTTCCCTATTTCCAGGCCCCATTTCTCTGATCCTGCCTGAAGTTTGCTAACTTCTATCAGTGGTAGACAGTGCCTTTTATCTGTTCTGCTTCAAATAACCCTCTGAGTGTCTTTTCTGAATATTAAGTTGATTCTCCCAATTCAGTATCAGACAATTCATTGGAAGGTTCAGACTGACTCACAACCTTCTGTAGCCTAGAAGGGGGACTTTTGAATCAATGAGAACTTAAGAATTTTTTTAAAAATCAGAGTGCTTGATTCCTTTGGGGAAAAAAATGGACCATAAAAACTTTTTGCCTACGTTTCCACCAAACTAACCCTAAGAGGATGGTGGAGTTCAAGTTTCCTGAACTTGGTCACCTGCACCCTTGGCTCACCTTGGCAACAATCCAAGAAAATGTGTGTCGTGAATTCAGCTGCCTAGTGTATCCTCAGACATGTGCTGGACTTAAAGATGCCAAAGCAAAACCTCTATATAAAATAGGGCTTGCCACCTGTTGCTTTCCACCAGCATCAACCCATCCAGATGAATCTTCTCTGGAGGGAAACTGAAACTGGAAGAAATAAATATTCTTATAGGAATTCCCCATTTTTTTTTCCTAAAAATGTTGTTGTTGTTAGGTGCCATCGAGTTGTATCCAACTCATAGCAACCCTCACAGGGTTTTCAATGGCTGCTTTTTCAGGATTGTCTCAGGAGTAGATTGCCACATCTTGCTCCCATTCTTAAAACATAGAAAAATAAAAAATGTTTGGATCACTGAAAATCTAATTCATTATAAAGATTAAGTTATGTGGAAGCTGGAAGCATAGTTCAATGGTAAAATGGATGCTTAGCATGCACAAGGTCCTGGGTTCAATCCCTGGCCCCCCAAAAACAAAACAAAACCACACTTAAGAGTCAAGTAAAGAAGAAAAAGCATTAGTTACCAATGCTAGCAAGGCAGTTATGGGGAAATAATTGAAAGCAGGACAATGTTGTGTTCTTAACTTATAACCATGGCACTTAGAGACCCTGCTTAAGAGGAAGTGGGCTTTGGGTTGATTTTCCAGTGACAGAGTTATTCAGTTCCACTTTCCTGTGATGGTTGGTTGTGGTTCAGGATGTCCTTTAGGCCTGTGTGTCATAACAGGCTCATTGACCTTGACCTTATTAGTGCCATCTGCTAACCAGTTGAAATGTACAGTCAGGACAAAGCAATACTTTGTAGAGAAAATATTATGTATATTTTCAGAGACGTCCTAGCTCTTCCTGTGAATAATAGACAGAATTAGCTAGTTCATGTGAGATTTGTGGCATAGCTACACCTGATTATGCCCAAAACTCCATCTCTGAATACCATCACATTGGGAGTTAGGGAGTCAACATGAATTGGGGGGCACACAATTCAGTCCATAATAGGTAGCAAGAAACACATACTTATAAATGCACTTCCATGCATTCCCACTCTTCTTTATCCTGATTTTTTAATACTACTATGAGTATTTGAAAGATATAAAAATGATTTAAGACACACATTTCCTGTAGACTAAAAAGTACTGCCATAAATATTGTAGAATGTGCCTTTTGGTCAATATATAAGAGTGGACAGCATATGCAGGTGTTTAGCTCTATTTTTCTAAAGTGGCAATACCAGTTTATACTCAAGCAGTACTGTGTGATTTCCAGTTGGAATAGAAATTTTCAAACACAGAGAAAACCACTACAAATTTCTTCACTGAGAAGAAAATGCCCAGATATCCAAACTGGCTAATATAATTTTTTTGTGCATTTTAATTTCTCATTAGCTATGAAACAAGTGATGGAAACAGGAATTACTTTAATACTACATCTATGTTTTGTTAAATTGCTAATAAACTACAACCTCCTTGTCTGGCAACTTAAAGATGACTTTCTCAAATCCAACTCAAATGGTACTGCCTACTAAATTTTCTTTATCCTCTCTATTAGAAGTAATATCATTCATTAAAACGCTTTCACTTTATATTGGTCCTATCCCTACTTGTATTTTGCTCATTTTGTATATCTTATTTCTTCTGATTTCATAATAGGTTGAAGGCAGGAAGTTCATATATATAATTGTCAGTTCCATCTAGACTTTTGCCCATTTGCCCATAAAGGGAGTTTTTCATATACTTGTGTAATGAATAAATAATTTTTACATTTGTTGATATCTCATTTATTTCTATCCCTACCATGTGTCAATATCTCCTCGCTTTATAGGACAAAAGACTAAAGACTTGATCTTATAAATTTTAAGTTTGAAGCTCATCTTCAACTTGCCCCAGGGAATAGGGTGTGGGAAGGAATGTGGGAGGGAGGCAGAAGGTCAAGCAATTTCTATTGTTCAGAGGAATGTGATGCAATATGCTCTCTTGGAGCTCTGGGGATTTAAATATCAGAGGGATTGCTGGCAGCTTGGGTTTGCATATGTAACACTGTGTGGGAATGCTCATATGGTGTGCGATTGTGCTGGCATAGAATTGACAGTGCCATCTGTTCCTTACTTATTGAGCAATGGGACTTAGCCTGCCCTCTCCAAATGAGCAGAAATGCATGTGTACACACACACACACACACACACACACACGTGTGTGTGTGAGAGTGTGCATAGCCCCAACCGCCACCACTTCCCAAACAGGAAACACTGACTTTCCCTTTCAAGCTTTAATCTCAGCAGGAAATTCAGAGTCCAGTACCAAAGTACAACCTCAGTGTGATTCTCCTCTTTCATAGACAACTGTGAGGTGCAAGTGACTAGGAAACCTGTAATTATCACAGGCAAAGGTATTCAGCGTGGAAAATGAGAGTTATAATGACACATGGCACTGGTCAAAAATACATACATACATACATACATACATATATACATACATACATATAATGAAATAAATAAAGCCAAGCAAAATAAAACTCCATAGAAAGAAGTATGGTGGAAAGGAATAAGTCAAACATGGGCAATATAATAAAAAAGCAATATTGGATGACAGAATCAACTTTAAGAAGAATCATTTTGTGGGCTGTGGCTATGTACCTGTCCATTGTCTGGAAATGGTAGTTATTTTCCTATAAAATCATCATCTTCATCAAATAACAGGAAATAGTGGAGTTCAATGTCCCATAATGTGACTGTGTCATAGGAGATCATGTACCCTGAATAGAAAAGGATTCATAAGAGCAGCATGATTAATAAGCCATGGGTATAGAACATATGCCCAGGATTTTCAGTAATTACCTCAGTTTTCTATAATTTTATTCCTTTAAAAACTATGATAGAATGGTTGACTATAGAAAGAACAATTTTTATTTGTCTTTTCACAAATCAAGAAAAGTCCTTTCTTTCAGAAATGGAGTCTTTATTTTGAATTCAGAAAAATATAGCTATCATAATGGTTGCCTTGATAATATAGACATATTTTGGTGTCAGTGTATGTGGTTAGGTGGAAGCAAAGGTCATATCAACAGGATGTTGGCATAGTTAATCTGAAAACTAAATCTCCCATTTTCAAATACAGAGAAATTCTGGTTGAAATATAACAAACATTCTCTTAAGCATGTTAACTGAGTTTGTAAGAGCAGTTCCTGTGGGGTCAAAGTGAAACTGAAAACCTTTGAGGAAAGCTTGTAAACTGACCTTATAGGAAGTCTTTGTTTGGTGAAAAAGAATGATGAAGCTTGTTAGTTTAAATAATCTGAGAGCTTCAGTTTTACACCCAGAGAAGACTAGACTGTGGGTATCCCGACACAAAAATTTAAGTCCAAATGTGGTATTTACACGGTCTCAAATTGTTTCCCTTCAAGTATGTTTGTAGTTACAAGAAGAAAATTAATAAATTTACAATGGAACATCCTGGTAGACTTCAGCTTAGCTGTGGGATTATGATTAACATTGTAACTCAATCTCTATATCTACAGTTTCCTTATCCGTGGATTCAACTGCAGATCAAAAATATTCAGGAAAAAAATTGATCCTACACTGAACATGTATAGACTCACTTTCCTGTTGCAATTCTCCAAACAATACAAATAACAATTATTATAATAGTGTTTACACTGTATTAGTTATGAGTAATCTAGAGATGATTTAAAAGCACTGGAGGATTTTCACAGATTATATGCAAATACAACACCATTTTACATAAGGAAATTGATCATCTGTGGATTTGGGTCTCCGTAGCAGGTCTTGAAATGAATTCTGCTCAGAACCAAATGATGACACAATCAACATCATGGACATCTAATAGGATACATTGAGAGGTACATTACCTTTCCAATTCTCTTCCCAATGATGTATAATTTTAGTATAATCATGAAAAACATTCAACAGAATCAAACTGGAGAGGTATTCTACAAAATAAGTGGTCAGTACTCTTGGAAAGTGTTAAATTCGTGGAAGACAAATAAAGAATGAGGAACAGAACCAGATTGGAGAAGGTGAAGAAATCATGACAATTAAATGCAGTGTGAGATCCTAGATTGCATCCTAGAGCAAAAAATTATATAATATAGATATATATGTCTATATATACACATACGCACATATATACATACACACATATGTTGATATATATACCAACATATATATATATATATATATATATGGTATAAATATTACATTATTTATGATGTGTATGTCTGTGTGTGTATATTAGGGCTGGGGTTTGGTTCAGTTAGTAGAGTGCTGCTCTGCTCTCTCTGAGGCCCTGTGTTCAATCCCTAGCACTGCAAAAACAGGAGAAGGATGTGGCAGCCCACTCCTGAAAATAAGCCCAAAAACAATCAGCCACTAAAAACCCTATGAGGGTCACTGTGAGCCGGACATGAGTTGATAGTACCTAACAACAACAACAACAACAAATATGTATTGAAAAGCTAGTGAAATCTAAGTTTTATTTTATTAAGTTTAGTTAATAGCATTGTAAGAAAGCTAATTTGTTTTGTTTTGATAAATGTACTGTGATTAAAAGGTGTTAGCATAAAAGAAAGCTATATATAGTTATGGAAAATGTTAACAGAAGAGTAAAGGGTTTATGCTGTTGTTGTTGTTAGGTGCCATAGAGTCAATTTCCAACTCATAGTGACCCTATGTACAACAGATAAAACACTACTGTCAGTGTTTCTCTGCTTTTCATAGTGTTTTCAACGGCTGATTGTTTTGGGGGGGAGGGTTGCCAAGTCATTCTCTCAAAAGGATTTATGGGAACTCAATATTGTTTTTGCAATTCTTTAAGCCTAAAATACCTCAAAAAATTAAATATTAAAAAGTCAGGTACCAATGACCACAGTGTTGTCATAAAGGGAAACAAGAAGAGAAAAAATGAAATAAGGAAGATGAAACAGGAAATAATTGTCATTATATCTGGTTAGAGTAATTTATTAAATTCAACTCTATGGAGTTGGCAGGGCCTCTTTTTCTCTTTCTTGGGTTGTTACAGATTTTGTAAGAGGGTATGTGAACACAGTGTCCATTCACTCCTTCCCACCTACTGAAATCACCCAGTGACAAGCCACAGCTAACGGCATGATAAACCCCAAAAGTCAGGGAAGCAGGTACCATCAATGTTCCCTATGGCTTGAAGTTCCCTGGAAATGGCATCTACTTCTTTTAATGCATCTGTGGGCTGGGCACTGTCACTTTAATGAAACCATAAAAGCAACAAGACACTTAAAAAGCCTCAGAATTTAGAAGATGGAAAAGTGGTCTCAAATGAATTGAATCCAACTAATGAGATATTCAGTTGTGTAAATGAATTGCTCCAGATTCTTTACTACCTCTGAAGTATTTTCTTATATTTTAAAGAAGAGTTTTATAAAAGATTAATAACGTTGTCTGATTGCTCTAGAAACCACTATTATTTTCCTGGTAACTTAGAGGTAAAAGAATGAGGGTTGAAGGTGAGGGTTTAGGCACATTTTGACCTCTGACCTCAAACATACATGGGCTGCTCACAATTTCCCACAATTGTATGTAACATAATGGATCTAGATGCAATGACTGAAAATTTTAAATGAAGGGAAGAAATCACAGAACACACCACTGGGAGCTGGAAGCATTTTTAGAGATAATCTGGTCCAGCCTTTCACTTTTTATTTGTCTGAGGCAATAGACAGTATAGTAGGAAATAGCCCAAATTTCTTGTCACTAATTGCACTCCTTAAAAACAAATTTGTAAGTTTCCAAGTGTGAATAATGCATGGGCATCAAATCTGCAATAGCATTTAAGATTAAATATGAAGTAGAAATATCAATAATATCTGTATGTTGTTAATTCTCTATTACAAAGGGAAAAACTCATCTATTTTCTGTTTTGAAAATTCAGAAGTTAACTTCAAAGAAGACACAGAAGATGATCTGATCTGCCAAGAAGCAAACAAGAAACACAATAAAAGGAAATATGATCTTGGGATGAAGACACATGAGAATTCCTCAGCCAGCCTTTGGTGATAGGATGCTAATTACATAGAAATGTTGATGCTCATGCTTTAGTGCATGTGTGGTTTCCCCTAATTTTATGCACTTTTTGTAAGTAAGCCACAGACTCTTTGGTGAAGCAATTAGCTACTTTGAAACAAACCATATTTAAGGTCAGATCTTCCTATAGAATACCTATACTTAATATGCTACAAAAACAGTTATGCAAAAGATACAAAATAGAATGACATTAAAATGTTTGTAAATATGTGTGTGTGTGTGTGTGTGTGTGTGTGTGTGTGTGTATCTGTGTGTGTGTAGGGGAGCGAGAGAGAGAGAGAGAGAGAGAGAGAGAGAGAGAGAGAGAGAGACAGTACTTAGCAAAATACAAAAGTTTGAAAATAAAAAGAAAGAATAAAATATGTTAGGAAAAAGCATATAAAAAAGGCTAAGACAGCTATCTAAATTTCAGACGATATGGGAGGACATGGCAATCCATTCCCAAAGCAATCCCGAAAAAATCAGCCATTGAAAACCCTATGAATAGCAGAGAATCCCTGAGATACTGCCAGGCATGGCACAGTGTTGGGGAGTGTTTCATTCTTTTGTACATAGGGTTGTTATGAGTCTGACCCAACTCAGTGGCACCTAACAACAATAAACTTTAAATCAAAAACATAAGGAATAAAAAATTCACTATACAGACACAAAAAGAATAATTCACTAACCAGGTAATAGTTCTAAACATCTATAGGATGTTCTCTAAACATCTAAACATAGCAACATAGTCTCAAAAAGCATAAAACAAAAATTTCAAAGAAAATTAACAAATTCAAATTTCTCCTGTTAATAATAGCCCAATAAAACAAATAACTTAAGAAGATAGAATATTCAAAAATAAAATAAGCTTATTTTATAGTGAATATTTAATCTTTTAATGCATAAATGGAGCATTTCAAAATTGACTATACGTTTAATTTTGAAAAAATTCTCAGTATACCAAATAGTCTATATGAAATATATTAGTCGCTCTGTCCACTATGCAAGTAAGTTAGAAATCAATAATACAAATATAAGTAAAAGTCCTCATAAATTGCCAATTTAAAAACAGATTTCAAAGAAGAATCATGGCAATAGCAAAGCATTTGGAGCTGAACTATAATTAGGAAACTGGGTCAAAACTTGGATGGCATTACTAAAGTGCTGCTTAAAGAGAAATTCACAATAGAAGTATGAAATAAAAGAAAACAGACTAGAAAACAATCAACTAAGCATTTACTTAAGAAGTTACAAAGAGAACTAAATAAACCCAAAGAGAGTAAGGGCCAAAATTAATAAAACAGAAACATTGTCAATGTACAAAACAATGAACAAAGAGTCAACAAAGAAAACATCTGGCTCTTTGAAAAGACAAATGGATAAATTGTGGGAATACTGAGTTCTTTTTTAAAGGAACTGCCAATGAGTAATATTAGGAATGAAAAAGAGGGGATGTGTAGAGTATAGTAAATACTAAAGAAATAGTGGAATATGAGTGGGTATTAGAAAGCCCTCATTTTAGACTGTGGGCTTCAGCCTTTCCTCGATGGCAGCTTCTTTTTTTTTATTCATCCCATATGATATTTTGGCCTTTGAAACTGATTCCATTTCTTGGTATACACTCACCTTCTAGGCCACGTGTAGGGAAAAATTGGGAGGAAATTGGCAAAAACTCCCAAACTGGGAAAATGGCTTTTAAATATCTGGCTTGTAAATTAGAAATCTAGGGAAAATGAAAGTAACTTGGTTGCACGTTTGTACAAAACCCTTCCTGATTGGACAATTGGACTGAAAGCCGATTGGCTCAGGCCATTCCGTGGGCGAACTATATAAAGAGCTGTGCTGAGGCAGCTCGATCCTTTTTAGGCCTTCTAGGCCTTTTTTCGCCTTCTGGCCCGTTCCTGCCCGGACCACTGATGAGGAAACACCTCTCCCGCTGCTCTCTCCTGGACCTTTGGTGAGGAAGGAACGGCAATCATCAATAAGGAAAAGAACCTGCTCTCCGTCTGATCACCAAGGAAGCAACAGCTGTCTCCTCCTGACCACCGAGACGACCAACACAGGTGTTTGCCCCTGGAAGGCAAAAGTGCCTGAGGCTTTTCCTTTCTCCCGTCTGCTCCTGGGTCCCGAGGGCCACAGGAGTCTGCGCCCCTCACCGAGTCCCGAGTGAACTGTGTTTAGTATCTGTGTGTGCTGGGGGGGGGGGGGGGGGGGCGCCCGTCCGAACCTCCAGGCCAGACCAGGAAGCACACGCCCCACATAGAGTTGGCTCTGGAACATGGGGCCTAACAGCCATGAACCTTGTATTTATGGAATCTGTACAGCTTTCTTGTTAATAAGGTCATAGAAAAAGATAGACTGAAGTCCTGAACCCCAGAAGCTCAGAGCAAACCCAACTCACCTATCACAGTGCTCCTTCATAAGATCTGATATGCTTCCTTCCAGTCTCCCGTCTCCACATCGTCCCTGTCCCAGTTAAAGGTCTGTCTCTGTACTATTCTCTTGGGTAGAAATAACATAATTTCATTTTGGCAGCCTTGGAGGCCTGGGAGAAGAGTCTTTTCTTTTGCTCTGGGAAGGGTTCAGGAATGTAGCTGTAACACTGAGGTGAGGGCTCCCACAGCCTTTCCTGCCCAACTCAAGAGGCCTACACCATCTCACAGGAGAGGTGTGCAAAGGCAGAGGAATTTACCTAGGGACGCAGTAGGTTTGTCTGAGTCAAAATACTGCCTCTTGTTCCTATGTCACTTCCTTTAAGATTAAATCTGGATCTCCTGTGATAAATCGTTTCTAACTTTATGGGCTATTTATGTCTTCCATGATGGGTGTGACTCCCATTATGGCTTCTGAAATGATATCAGCAGAGGTGTCTCTAAATAATTGTACACCAAGGGAGGGTGCTATCTTGTTTTTCTAAAACTCTAAATGCATAGCACACTCATTAAGCTCTGCAGCCTATTTTCTCTAGAACAATCTATCTCCTCACCCAAAAAACAAGAGCAAGTTGGAGACCTGGACCAAATATTACCCCTTTCTGCTCTGCTTCAGTAATGGACAAAATCATATAGGGATAGACTTTCCCGGTTCTGATGTGCCTAAATTAATACTCTGGGGAATTACAGGAGAAGCCTTCATGCTTAGGAATGCATGACTGCCAATTTCTGAAGCACAACAAAACCTGAAGGTGCAGGTGAAGATAATTAAATTGGCATTTAATTTCTATTATGCAGTATTGGTGAGGTCAAGATGTTACAGCTTTGTGCAGTCAGAGTGAAAGTTCAGGACCCATCCCCACTTTATTTTTACTTATGATATTCTCATGCTACAGAATCCCTGTGCCTAAATGTATTTATTTTCAAAGTCTTGAGGCAGTGCAAAGAGAATCAGGTCACCGTCAAGAATAAGGTGTGATGATTCTGGGAGCAAATGAATATTTCCCCTTTCTCTATCATATGCTCTTACTTTATCAATTTAGCAGAAGGAGCTTGGAGCATGAAGACGACTAGGGAAAGACTCATTCCTTATTCTATAGATCCCATCCCTTTATGTGTCAACTATCCTTTTTCTTCCCAATTTTTCAACTTTATCTTCCCCTCGGCAAGTTTCCAGTTCTCTTCAATCTTAAAATGAGACACAAAAATGCATTCAACCCTGTAGCCTTTTCTTGCTAGCTACCAGTCTATTTCTCTCTGTCCCTACTCAAGTAAGCTTCTTGAAAAAATTGTACTCCTCATCTCTCCTATTTCACCTCAATTGACTTCCCAACCCACAGTAAATAGGCTCCAATTTTTTGTAATTGCGTTACTGAAATTACCTTTACCAAAGTAACCAAGAACCTCCCCATGGTTCAACCCAATGGTCATTTCATTATTTGATCTGTCCTTAACAAGTTTCAGGGCTGACTACATTTTCTTCTTGAAATTCCTCTTCCGGCTTCTGTAATTTCTGTCATGTTATTCTCTCCTGGATTTTCTACCACCTCCCTACCTACTCCTTATCAGTTACCTTTGCTAACTCTTTTAACCCTCCTCTTAAAACTAAAAGCACTCATGTCGTTATTATTGTTGTTAGGTATCCTCAAGTCGGTCTCCTGCTCATAGTGACCCTACATACAACAGGGGAAACACTATTGTCAGTGCTTCTCTGCTGTTCATAGGGTTTTCCATGGCAGATTGATTTTGGGGAGTGGGTTACCAGGTCCTTCCCCCAAGCCTACAGCACCTGGTGTTCCCAGGCAGTCTCCCATCCAAGTACTAACCAGGCCCAACCCTGCTTAGCTTCCGAGACCTGATGGGATCAGATGCCACAGGGCTGCGGCTGCAGGCAAAAGCATTCGTAGGGGAGTGTAACTCATATATGCATGCAAGTTTTACTACATATGAGTCAAAAGTTTCCCTAAACTTTGTAAATTGATGGAAGTAGAACCAAAAGTGACACAATAGTTCCATAATGGAAAAAGCAAATGCTATATTACTCTGTACCTCATCAACATTTATCAATAAAGGGAAAAAGAAAAAAAAACTAAAAACACTCAGTTTCAGTTCTCAGTCTTCTGTTATTTGTTGCACTCTGAGTGATCTCCCTCACTGGCATAGCTTCCAACTTCTACCTGAGCAAAGATATCTCCCAAATTTCCATTCTCTACCAAGACCTTTGTGCTCTAGGATAGGATATGCAACTGCCTACAAGGCATCTTATCTGGAATACATAGCAGCATCTCAAGTTGAAATCACATTCCAAATTGAGTTCATTGCTTTTTTCTCCAAGCATTTTTCTGTTTCTATTCCCTGGAACCTTATGCCATAAATTTGAGGTCATTCTAGACTCCCTACTGCCCTTCATTCTCCTCATTCAGTTCTATGCAGTCAAAGTCTCATAGGTTCTAAAGTCATGATGTTACTCATATCTATGTCCTCCTTTTCACCATTGTCTTAGTTCAGCTCCTCTTCTAGCTGGCTTTAGCTACTTCAGTGACTTGAAGAACCCTATCCATTAATCATCTGTGCCATTTGTCTCCATTCCCATCTTCCCCATAGCAACTAATATGACCTAGCCTAGACAATATACTGACCTTTATGGTATAGCTCTGTCTAACATCTGCCAGTGTCTTCTCACTTCAGAAATCCTTGACATGAGTTCAAGGATTATTTCTGGGTTGCATTCAGTAAGCTGACTGGAGAGGGGACATGGAGGAAAAGAAATAAATATTTTTCAAAAGCTGCCACCATAGAATTCTAATACATAGCCAGATTTGAAATTTTGAGAAGGGACCAAATCAAAGTCACATGGGCAAAAAAGGATCAATCACTTTGGGTGAGTCTTGGTGATTAATAGGAATGGTATCCTGCATTTCTCAGGACTGGTGAGAGCTTCTGACCAAAAGGATCTACTGAAAGTTTAGCAAATACACAGGATTCCCTATAATCTGCCCCAAGACTTAATTTTCCTATTATGCCCCATCCTCACCTAACAATTCTCTCTTCCAATGATATGGAGATATTCATAACTCCCTAAGTTTATAATGCCTGCATCCATAGCCCTGTGGCGTCCGATATTGTCAAATCTCAGAAGATAAACAAGGTCCAGCCTGGCTAGTACTTGGATGGGAGACCACCTGGGAACACCAGATACTGTAGGCTTGGGAGACCCACATGGCAACCCTATGAACAGCATTGAAAACCCTATGAACAGCAGAGAAGCACTGACAATAGTGTTTCACCTGTTGTACATAGGGTCACTATGAGTCAGATACTGACTCGATGGCACCTAACAACAACAAGTTTATGATGTGATTTTGTACTTCTGTGCTTTTACAGATAATCTCTGGTTCTGGAATGACTTTCTCTTCCTTTTCTCCCTGGAAAATGCTTACACATCCTTTAGACTACTTTCAACCATCTTCTTTTCTAAATATTCCTAGACTCAGAAAATCAGAGCTAGTAAGAGCTCATTCATGACCAAACTTTTCCTTGAATATGTTTCTATTATTATACTTAGAATGCGTTGTGACTCTTTGTTTATAAGCCTCTATTATCCATTAGCCTTTGATTTTTTTCTCCCACAGTGCTGGAGATCAAACTTAAGTCCTCACACATGCTGTGCAAGCATTCTGTCAGTGAACTCTGCCCCAGGCCAACCTTTAACATTATTAAAAACAGAGATGATATTTCAGATATTTTTGAGTCTCTTGTACCTGAAACAATATCTAAGACATATATAATTTCAATCCATTGAATGAATTAATTCCTTCAAAGAACATTTCCCCAGGGGGAAAAAAAAAAAAAAGAAAAAGAACATCTCCCCAGAAGATCAAATCCCCAAATATTAGAAATGAAGCTAAATGACAAGAATTAGGTAGTCTCTGGTCAAAATTAATTCAATACATCAAAAGCTTAATTAGTATCAACCATAGGTCCATCTAGCCCTTCTAGTATCTACTTCTAGTCAGCCCTCTTTAATCTGATGCTCTGGTTCATGGGCATGTACCCTCCTTCTCTTTCTTTCTCTTTCTCCCTCTGGAAAGCCAAGTATTCACAGTATTCAGTTTTTTAGGGATACAAACAAACTACCTAGTGATTTCCAGCAAGGATCAACTATCATCTATTGATGACTCTATCATTTACCATGGATTATTCTTGCATTAAACACATAAAGATGAAGTAAGTATAATGGAATTGTGCTCCCAAAGTTTTCTAGGCTCAAAGATACTTGGTTGATTCTGAGTAACTATGCCCAGATGATGAATTCATAAAATGTTAGCTTTTGGAAGCAAAAAAGTGGTATCTTAGTTAATAAATGGTTATTGTTCACAATACACCATGTACAAACAAAATGATAATAATGCATTTGTTAATAATTGTCCTCTATTTATGGACATGAGCCCAAGCAGTGAAAGATGCCAAGAGTAGTTACAGCAAAAGGCAGAAATGAACTAATTAGTGGAACCAGATCTATGTGTAGTTGTTTATTGATACATTTAATCACTTGTTAGATCAAGAGAGCCTTATCCCTTAATTATAGCTGATAATAGGGAAAAGTATTCACTGGGCCTGGATTCCTGTTGTGAAAATAGAAGTCACAAAGTACTTTTTTCATCAGTAGAGCATGTTAATTTGAAAGCCAAAATTTCATGCAATCTTAGTTTTATGAAAAACAAACTTATTTATAAGAAAGGAAAAAACCCAAAGAAATTAAAATAAATGATTCAAAGTCACATATGGCAATAAATGTCACTACAAATTCACCCTCTTTCTACTATACACAGATTGGATTACCATAGCCAATTGATTCGATTTATAGCACAAGTGTAAAGTGTCACCGAATCCACTTAGCTGACTGTTCTTTTCTATTCCAAATATGCTGTGATGCAGCAAGTGGTACCCCCTTTAGCACAGTAGTAAATGGTATGTCTAGAAAGGATGCATTCCATCAACCTGAGCTGCTTAGACATCAGGCATGAGTAACTAGGGAAGGATACTAATTTATTCAAGAATGCCAGTGAAGGGCAGCTGTGGTTTAAAAGTTCAGGTATGTTATGTTTTGGATCTAAATTGTCCCCTAAAGGTCATGTAGTTTTGTCCCCACCTGGTGGTACTATCCTTCGAGGTTGTGGAATTTGGGGAGGTGGGTCTAGTTTGGTGGAAATGAGTCCTTAGGGGTGTGCCTTTGGAGGTTTTTACCCCTTAGACCCACAGCCCTGGCGCCTCTCTCTCTCTCTCTCTCTCTCTCTCTCTTCCTCGTCAGCTACCACAAGCTGTACCACCCAGGCCACCATATCTGCCTTGCTGTCATTATAAACTGATCCTTTAACTGTGAGCTCCCAATAAACCTTTTCCCCCATAAGTTTGTTTGGGTTGGTTTTTCTACTAACATGGAGACAACTGACTAATACAGAACATTGGTACCATAGAGTGATCTGTTGCTGTGCAGAAACCATGGGGGTTCCTAAGCCTTTGGAATTTGTCTGTGGAAGAGTTTGGATTGTCTGAAGATTCAGGCTAGAGAAGCCCTGGAGGGCTTGAGGAAGGGTTCTGGTGAAAAGAAGGAAGACTAAAATGCTGATGCTGATAGAAATGCAAATAAGGCTCACAGGGTTTAAGAGAAAAGTGAGCACTCTCTTGGACACTGGACTAGAGTGATCCATCTTATAGTCTAGCAAAGAGATTGTCTGCACTTTGTCCACACCCTAAAGATTTGGGTGAGGCTGAATTTAAAAGTTATGAACTAGTTAACTTGGCAGAGGGTATATCATGAGGTTACTGCTTGCTGCATTGGTTACTGCTTGCTGCAGTCAGCAAGATTTATGGAAAAATAGAGGAAAAGATACAGAGAAAAGATTTGGAAAACATGCAGTTTAAAGAGGGAAGAATCTGTGGCCTGTCTGAGGTTACTGTGGACAGTACTGGTTCAGGCCAGGAGGCCTCAATGGTTAAAGAGATAAGTCACAGTGAAGGAAAGCGCAGTAAAAGAAAACTCAGCCTTCTAGGAGGTGGTTCTAGCTTGGTGAAGCTGAGTCTCTGGGAGTGGGCCTTTGGAGGTTTCACCCTGGACCTGCAGCCCTGGTCTCTTTCACTGTTCCTGGTCTACCATGCTATGAGGTTGTGAACCACAGGCCCTCCCCATCACTGCCCTGCTGCCATTGTGGACTGATTCTCTAACTGTGAGCTCCCAATAACTCTCTACCCCAAAGTTTTTTGGGTTGGTTTTTCTGCTACAGCAATGATAGCTGATGAATGCAACATAGCTTCAAGAGGGGACAAGTAAGTGAAATTTCCCTTTGTGATTCCTGTCTTCATGTGATAGAGCCTATAACCTGAAAGTTCAAGAATTCTGCTCATAACTTGTTAGGCATATTCTGGCCAGTAGTGGGAATAGACAGGCTATAGAGGCAGATAGACCTTGGCTTAAGCCCAGCTTGGTCACTTCTACCTTTGCCTCAATGGTATATGATATCCTTATATAAATGATAATCCTAACAGCCACCTTGGAGAGTGGCTGTCAGGAATAAATGAAATAATATATGAAAAGGAGCCTAGCATGGGATTTCTTAGTGAGTCTTCCTGCCCATCTTTCTTTAATGAGGACCCAGGACTATTTTTTAGGGTAACAATGCTGCTGCTATCTTCTTCTCAAAGTCAACATTCAGATGAAGAGTGAAGCACTTAGCTCAGGAACAAAATTTAAGAGGATATCAGAAATGTGGCAATCAAGATAAATTATATCATAATACAGTATTATTTAAAATCAAAATCAATGAAAAAAGATACCTGTGATGAAGACAATAACAACATTTTAAATTAAAATAAGATCTAACCCCAGGCTGGCAAGACTTAGCTTCTCTTGCTTCACCAGGACACTGGCCTTGTGGGATCCTGTCTTTATTGACTAGTTTGGTACTTTGTTCATATTATTTTGATTTAAAAAGTATTTTACTAAATATCATTTAAATTGGTTCCTAAGACTTTTGGTGAACATTGCATTTTAGACCCAAGCCAAGCAGGCTTCTTACCTCCTCTTAATCTCCCACCTGCTTTTTCCTTTCCCAGACCCCATTCTCCATGGCCTTTCCTCTCCTCTCAGAACATGACATTCTAAGTTCAAGGCTTCTCAGTTCTAGACTAGAGGTGCAGGGGGCGGGGAGCAGTTTCTCAAGTGCAGCCTCCATTAGTTCTATGAACCCATTTGAAGAAAAGGGGTAAGACAAATGCAAATAAAGAAAGCCATTGCATCTGCCAGGAGATGTTTGTACAGAGCTTAGAACCCCTGAGGCTTCAAGTGCTATGGTAGAGAGGTAAGCATGTTGCTAAACAATCTCCCATTTGCACCCCTCACTAGCTGTATGACTGAAGTGACTTCAATACTGCCTTTTGCTAGTTGTGCCACCATGGGCAATTTTATTAGGGGTATCATTGTGGGCAACTTATTAAGCTCTTCCTTTGACTGGTTTTGTCATCTTAGGCAAGTTATTGGAGCTCTGCCTTCTTCTGGTACCATCCTGAATAAGAGTTAAGTCCTTCCCTTACTAGTTATACCATCTTCAGACATTACTTGAGCTCATCTTATTACCTGTGCCATCTTGGGAAGTTCCTGAGGTTTTACACTAGCTGGCTGGGTCATCTTGGGAAATGGTGCAAAGCTCTCTGCACCTGGTTTTCCTCCCATGTAAAATGGGACACTTCAGGTACTTATCTTGTGGTTATTGTGAGTATTAAATAAGCTAATGCATGGAGTTAGGACAGCATCTGGTGGACTTAGGAGAGTTGGTGGAGTTCTCAACCTCCAGTAGATTGTTGTTGTTGTTAGGTGTCGTCGAGTCATGTCTGACTCATAGCGACCCTCATGGGGTTTTCAATGGCTGTTTCGGGATTGCCTTGGGGGTGGGTTGCCACATCCTTCTCCCATTTTTGCGGTGCTGGGAATTGAACTCGGGACCTCAGAGACTGCAGAACGGTGCTCTACCAACTGAGCTAAATTCCAGCCCTATCTAGTAGATGCTATCATTTAAAAAGTGTTTCTGTCCTAAATATTTTTTCAAAATGAAAAAAGATACCAGAAGCAAAATTATATTTTCAAAAATATGATAACAATTCCATTCATTTGAGAATATGACTATATTTTATTTTATTTGCATTGATATGTTGTGGGGTCTTCCAGATAAAAAGCCTCATAATGATCTGAGTTCAAGGAAGCTCCAAAGTTTGTAAATCCTACAAAGTTCCTATTGTCCTGATAGCTGTATCTGCTGCACTTTTAATAAAGATAACAATTGCTAGTACTTATTGAGCACTTTCTATGTTCCATACACTGTTCCAACCCCTTTAAATGCAGCATTATATTGAATCCTCACAACAGTCCTATGAGGAAGACATCATTATTATTATCATGTTTTATAGAGGAAAAGCGAGATCCAGTGAGGTAAAGTGACTTAGCTGAGATAAACTGCAAGTAGAAGTGACTATTGAGCCATCTCCCACTCATTTTCAAAATTCATTCCTTTCACATGAAGGACACTGTGAGGGTTATTTTTGATTGCCAGATTGATTGGATTGAGAAGCACCTAGATTAGTAAAGCCCACCTTTGTGTGTGTCTTTGACTCACCTGAAGGTGACAGCAGCATCCCATAGGCTGGGGACCGGATGGAACGAAAGGGGAGAAATAAGTTCTAGCAAAAGCATTCTTTCTGCTTGCCAGTCACCATGATGTGAGCTGCTCTGCTCTGCTACTCCATCCCTGCCACTATGGATGAAACTTCTGAAACTATGAGACAAAATAAATCTCTCCCTCCCTGAAGTTGCTTGGGTCAGATATTTTGCACAGCAATGCAAGGTCTGACTAATCCAGACACCATGCAAGCACATTGCTGATTCTTACTTAGAAGTAATCAAACTATTCAGTAGATTTCTATAATTAAAATGAAAATTTGTAGTTCTATGTGTCTCTCAACACAGAGATATCCCTCTGCATAGGATTCTTCCTCATTTGGGAGGCACTCACCAGGGCATTTCCTGCTTTATACCTATCTTTGCTGGAAATTTACTTAAAATGTATCAATATTTTGAGGACTCAATGTACAAAGTAGGTAAGAGATGGCAGATGCAGTGAGATATTGCATGTGGGAAGAATTTCCTCCAGTTACATTCCAGGACCTAGAGGCCCATTGATGGGAAAGGAGAGACTGTGGGTATTGTACCCAGCAGCTTGACCCCAGAAAAATACTCCAAGACACAAACAAAAAGATCGGGAGCAGAAAAGTTTATTTAGACTGGCCGGCCGGCTACTTTTAGTCAGAAGTGGACTTTCAGAAAGCAGCATCTGACTCACAGTAGTTAGAAGGTCTATAAGGTAGGGGAATAGAAGCAGAATTACAGAAGCAGGAACTTTTTTTTTATGGTAAAAGGGTGGGGGTACAGAATACAAAGTAAGTTTGCATTTTCGAGAGTTTAGCCCTTGACAGGAATTCCCTGAATTTGACATTTACAGAGTTATCTAGAGACCATTTACAAAGTTATCTAGTGCCACCTCATATTTCCTTTTTTTTTTTTTCCGTACTGGGGGTTGAACCCAGGGCCTCACACTTGCATGCTCTGCAAGTGCTGGACCACTGAGCTACACCCTCAGCCTGTTTATTTACTTTTTTGAGACAGGATCTGGCTAAATTTCACAGACTTCCTCTGGTCTTGAACTTGTGATCCTCCTGCCTTAGCCTCCCAAGCCGCTGGGATTACAGGCATGCACCACTGCGCCCAGCCCGCAAAGTAAGCAGATTCAACATTGTTGTTGTTAGGTGCCAGTTGAGTCATTTCTGACTCATAGGAGCCTCATAGGGTTTTCAATGGCTGATTGTTTCAGGATTGCCTTAGGGAATGGCTTGCCAAATCCTTCTCCCATTTTTGTGCTGGTGGGAATCAAACCTGGGACCTCAGAGACTACAGAGCAGACTCTACCAACTGAGCTAAATACCAGGTGCCACATTTTTCTTAATTCAGCCCTTCCACAGGCCCAGCCATCTCATGACACACCTGCCCTTATCAGCTTTTATTGAGGGCTAGTTTTTTTGAGGAACCAAAGTGATTTTGAAGTGACCTAGGCCTGCTATCACACGGGGAGCCAGTAACTCATGCGTATGTCAGACTTCTGTGTCCCTTTTCCATCTCTTCCTGCTGAGAAAGGATAAGTGTCCTTCCCCTTGTATGTTCACATGAGGAATAAGCTTATATGAGGCTTTATCTCTGCCTTAGCAACAGAGAGTTTCTTTGTGCTTAAGGAACTGGCTACTTAGGCTTAAGGGAACAGTCTTTTCTTTTCTAAGTAATTGCTTCAGCCCCTCATGTCTCCCCTTGACCTAGAGTAGCCACTCTGTGCTTAGCTCCGAAGAGAGTGGAAATTCTGCGCTATAGCTTTCCTACTTTCCACCATAGGAAGATCTTTAAAACAAATGTGATTGTATTCATGGAGCATTTATTATGTGTATACCACTGAGTGAAGCATGTGGAAGGTATCAAAATTCTGTTCTCTAATGTTTTATAAACATGATGGAAGTAAAGACATAGAAACCTATACTACATATAAGAATAATACATATATTTCGGTTGCAAACTGAGGAATAAGGAATAAATATTGTAAGAACTAAGAAGAGAGAGGAATTTTTTTTAAAAAAAGAAGACTTCAAACGCTGTTTAAAAATAATGCAATGGTCTTGACAGATACTGTCATATTGAATGCCCCAGAGCACTTTGGTATCCATTCTGCCTCTTAGATTCTTTTACACTGGAAAAGTAGTGTTCATTTTCTTTTTATGTTACTTATAAGCCATTGTCTCTACATAGATAGTTATGGGTCTGACATACAAACGGAGCAGGTAATAATCTTTATGTGCATTGTTTCAAGTTAATTTAAGATCGATTCTAAATATGATTTCCAGCCATTTCTTGAGGAGTAGGCCACATTATTGATGAGCTGAAACTACTTTGTCCCCCTTTCTCAGGTAGTCTCATCCATCATCAATCCTACAAAGTCCCTAAGAGGCAGAGGACATGCTAGTCTTTTTTTTTTTTTTCTGTCTGCAGTGAACCTGTCTTCTTCCTTTTTGACTTATACCCCAGTATATCAACTGCATTACAGACTTTAAGATCCACCACAAACTAGGAGACTGTGCATAAAGTAATATTGGGAGGAAAATGTCATTAAAAGCTATAAATTAAGAAGGATGCAAAGTATTTTACTCCTGGAGCTCCAAGTTGAGAAGGTTGATGTTTATGGAGACTGATCCCTACAGAAAGAGGAACTTTTTCTAAATCTGTGGCTAAGAGAAGTGTTCTATATTCTCAACTTTAGCTGCCTGTCATTATTATTCTAAATTGGTAAGCTAATGTTGCATAATCTATTAACTAATCGCGAAAGTAATTTTTCTTAGTCCAAAACATTCTTACCTTTACCTTTCACATATGCTCAATCTCTTCACTCTAAGTTTCACTATTTCTACCCCCTCCCCATTCATTAAGTTTCCTGTTCAAACACTTTAGCCATATCTACATTGCTTTCCCTAATAATAGACATTTCCTACTGGCCATATGTACTTCTGCAATCCTCTATCCTCAGTAGCTCCTACTGTCTGCTTTCTCTGGGCTACAAACCAAGGCCAGGGGAAGTAAAGGGAATAAGAACATCTGACACATTCAACATTCTTGCTCACCAACTTCATTAAGCAAGGAACTCATTGACTCTGTGTTCCCTGGCATGTTCTATACAACAGATAGCCAAACATTCTTTACCTCCTCTTTCCCACTTTTAAGTTTGACTTGTATGCCAAGGTTATTGAGCAAGTGTTTCTCACCAGCCATTCCTCCACGTAAAAGTCTCTTTTTTGCTGTTGATTTTATTCTCCATTGTACACACACAAACACCCCAAAATGTACAGAATTTTTTCATAATGTGAAAAGTTGTATCATTCAGTTAACCTCTTACATCCATCACAGCTTCAGACAAACGCTGACCTGTTGTCACTATAGATTAGTTTTGCCTTTTCTAGAATTTTATATAAAGCCATGCAGTATGTACTATTTTATTTGTCTTCTTAGGCTCAGCATGTTGTGAGATTCACTAATGTTGTTGCATGTGTTATTAAATCAAATTTTATTTGAACATAACCACATTTCCTGTTCTGAAATCCACATTGATAGTAATATGCACTTTAGCTTTCTCACAATTACTATTTGCACTGACGTCTCTTTTTCATCCTTTCTCTTTTTACTATCTTGTCTTTATATTTAAAGTTCATTTCATGTATACTGCACATTGTTTGCTTTTTTTATCCACTCTAACAGTGAATTATGTTTAACTGGTACATTTAAATAATATACATTTAAGGTAATATTTAATGATTGTCTTTAAGCCCACTTGTCCTGTTTGTTGTTTGTTATTTTTTCCTCTTTTCTGACTATTTTGTATAACACTTTCCCTGTGCTATACAAGCAGCACTCCAAGTCTAGGTTCCAAATCTCTATTAGCTTCCTGTGGCTGTTGCAACCAATTACCATCAACTTAGTAGTTTGAAACAAAACAAATTTATTACTTTACAGTACTGAAGGCAAAAAGTCTGAAATTCGTATCACTGAGCCAAAAATCAAGGCATCGACAGGTCCACATTCACTTTCCCAGGAGGTGCCAGCACAGAATCTATCCTCTGCCTCTTCCATCTTCTGGTGGCTGCTGACATTCCTTGCATGTGGCTTCACCACTCCAGTCTCTGTCTTTAGAGTCACACTACTCCTCTGTATGAAGTCTCCTTCTACCTCCACCTCTCAAGTATATGTGTGGTTGGCTTGCAGCCCCCTAGACATTCCAGGACAATCTCATTTGAAGAACTTTTCTTTTTAGCCATATAAAGTAACAATCAGAGGTTCCAGAGAGAGGAACTGGGTATCATCAGAGTGGAAATTACTCAGACTACCACAATGTAACATTTCTTTTCTTCAGGTGAAATGATTCTCCTCCCAGCAGCTTCACTGAATGTCAGTTGGAGACACAAAAATCAGCAGCTGTGAGAAAATGGCTTTTCAAGGTGGATTTATGGGGAGAAATACTAGGAAACCATATTGAAGATATCTCTGTAAAATGTAGTGGGAGATATAGAGTATTTTTGAAGTTTCTTTGAAAATTTGGAGCATTTTAATAAAGTATCTCAGTATCTGGAAAAAGACAGGATTCTTACATATATTCAGACGGGGAGGAAGGGGAAGGTGGCATGAGAGTCATATCTTCCTAAAGAAAAACGAGACACAAAAAAGAGGGCAATGCTAAAAGTCACCAGGTGAGCCTGGATACTGTAGCAATGCCCAGGACTCTGAGAAACAGAAGCAAATCCAGACATGAGCTATAAGAGGGCAAAACAGCAACACAAAAAGAAAGGTAAGGAGAAAGGAAAAATGAAGACAGCTTTCTATATAACAGGCTAGGGCTAAGTACAGGCTGGCCTGAAACGAAATCCAAGTACATAAAATAAGGGATCATTTGGCCTGACATGCGTAAGCTGGTTAACAATATTGTTGTTGTTGTTAGGTGCAGTCGAGTCGTGTCTGACTCATAGCGACCCTCATAGGATTTTCAATGGCAGATTGTTTCGGGATTGCCTTGGGAGTGGGTTGCCAGGTCCTTCTCCTGTTTTTTGTGGTGCTGGGAATTGAACTCGGGACTTCAGAGACTGCAGAGCAGCGGTCTACCAACTGAGCTAAATCCCAGCCCGGTTAACAATATACTGAAGTATTTAAATACATGAGACTTAACAGACACTTAAGTTATAATACAAGGTAATGAGTTGCATTCATTGTAGTCAATATTTGGTAAGTATCTATTGGTAGTATCAGCCACTGTGGTACTAAACAAAGCAAAGTTATTTCAGCCTCGACAAAGAAAATGAAGCAGGGCAAGAGAATAGAAAATGGCAGGAATGGAAACTTGTTTAAAACAAAAGGTCAGAGTTGTACACAGTGGTGCATGTCTGTAATCCCAGCAACTCAGGAGGCTGAGGTAGGAGGATTGTGAATTTGAGGCCAGAGGCAGCCTGCATAACTTAGCGAGACCCTGACTCAAAATAAGCAATAAAAAATGAAAAAAATAAAATATAAAATAAAATAAAAAATAAAAAAATGGACTGGGAGTGCAGCCCAGTAGTAGAGCACTTACAAAGTATAAATGAGACCCTGGAAACAACCTCTACGTACCGCTAAGAATAATAATAGCAATAAATAAAAATTCAAGTCAGGTATGGTGGCACATGCCTGTAATCCCAGTAATTTAGGAGGCAGAGGCAGGAGGATCACAGGTTTAAGGTCAGAGGCAGCCAGTGTGACAGCGAGACCCTGCCTCAATTTAAAAATTAATAAAGGGGTTGTGGGTGCAGCAGCTCAGTGGTAGAGCACTTTGAAAGTATGTGTGAGGCCCTGGGTTCAGCTCCTTCATGCCACAAAGAAAAAAAAAATAGTTCCGGATTCACTTCGGGATAGTTTGGATATTACTGTCTCCCAAAGGCCCATGTGTTAAAGGCTTGGCCCTTAGCCCATGGTCCTATGGAAAGGAGTATGAAGAGGACTGTACACAGCTGGTCTCTTCCCCTACCTCTTCCCCTTCCCTGCTTCCTGGCCACCACCAGGTGAGCAGCTCAATCCACCATGCTCCCCATTAGGATGTGCTCTCTTGCCACACACCCCAAAGCAATGGGACCAAACAGCCATGGACTGAAGCCTCTGAAGCCATGAGCAAAAACAAGAGGTGAGCCCTTGCCTCTCGAAAAGGAAATGAGCATGAAAACATCTGTTTCTATGACGTGGGAGGGGTTGTGCACTCAGAATTTGTTCCTCCAGGTCACATTGTCAACCAAAGTTTTTACCATCTGGAAGTTTTGAGACCATCGTATCATGATTTGCAAAAGAAATGTAAGACTCGGCTTCCCGGAGGGACACAGTGTCTATCCAAAGTGTTCCCAATGAGAGACGGAGACCTGAGCCGCTGCAAGCGCAAAGGATTTTATTGTCCGGCGCGTCAGGGTCTGCCAAGCCCTTTCGAACTGGAGACCCCAAAATGCAGAAGCGAGGGTCTTTTATGCCCTTACAGAAGCAAAATGGCGGGTTAGCTGACTGGTATAACTTTGATTGGTCACATTGGTTGACTTTTAAACTGATTGGTTAAATCAAATAGCAAGGCGCGCGTGGGAAGGGGGAAGGTTTGGCATTCTGAGACGTTGGTGCAGCTTAAGATAGCTTGGGACCTCCCAAGTTGGGCGGGGTGGGATCTCTCTGAGGCAGTGGAAAAATTTTCTTAGCCTAATCTATAAAATGGCTTTTCTATGGCTAAGCTGGGTCCTTCAGAAACATCTCAAGTTGTGGCACACCGATGGCTCATTCTTCCACCATGAACACACATGACCACCCTGTGCTGAGTGTTCAGCAGTCTTTGACCAAAAATGGCAGGGATCTTGTATTCCACTCGCCCTATTCATGCCATCTCAGGCTGTGAAATTTTGTTGTGGTTGTTTTGTTTTATGGGATGAAAAAAGTTCTCAAAGGGAAAGGTTTTTGTCAATGTGGAAGAGGTGAAATAAAAATAGCAGAAGCACTAAAAGGCATCAAAATTGAAGAGTTTAAAAACTGTTTTGAGCAGAAAAAGTCTCAATAGGTGTATTGTATCAGAGTTCTAAGGTGACTGAAGTTTGCACATGTATAAATACATACACAATATTTTACAAATAAATTCTGTTTTATTGGGGGTCCCCCCTCATAAACCTTTCCACTTTTTAAGTCAGTTATCTCAGTCACCTTGTCATGCTCAGTTTCAGAAATTTCAGTCCATGTCACTTGGGCTTTGGCTTGTGGCAGCACAGTACATCATGGTGGGAGCACATGCTAGAGGGAGCTGCTTACTTCATGGCAGGCAGGAAGCAAAATAAAGAGGAAGGGACTGAGGTTCCAGTACCCACCTCAAATAAATACCCCCAGGCCTAACTTCCTTCCACTAAACTCCACCTTTTATGGGTTCCACCACCTTCCAATACTGCTACAGGTTAGGGACAAAGATTTTAACACATGGGCTCTTGGGGAACATTGAAGACCCAAACCATGGCTCTAACATACATTTCTTTGAAGAGAATGTATTTGAGCAGAACTTGAAAGAACATATGGGTTGAGGCAAGTGAAGATCTGGAGTGTGTTCCAGGTAGATAGAATGGCAGCTAGGTAAATAAATGGTGGTGGTGGTTGTTCTTGTTAGGTGCCATAGAGCCGGTGTCTGACTCATGGCGACCCTTTGTACAACAGGTACAACACTATTGTCAGTGCTTCTCTGCTATTCATAGGGTTTTCAATGATGTATTAATTTTTGGGAGTGGGTTGCCAAGTCCTTCTCCCAAGCCTACGGTATCTGGTGTTCTCAGGTGGTCTCCTATCCAAGTATTAAGCAGGCCTGACCCTGATTAGCTTCTGAGATCTGACAGGATTGGACACCACAATGGTATGGCTGCTGGCCAATGGTTGTACTATTCTATTTAGGGGTGGGGTTTAGCTCAGTTGGTAGAGTGCTGTTCTGTGCTCTCTGAGGCCCTGGGTTAGATCTCCAGCAATGCAAAAATGGAAGAAGAACCTGGCAGCCCACTCCCAAAACAACTCTGAAACAACCAGCCATTGAAAACCTTATGAATAGTACAGAAGCACTGACATAATGCCAGGTATGGCACAGAGTCATGGAGTGTTACGTTCTGTTGTACATAGGGTCTCTGTGAGTTGGACCTGACTCAACAGCACCTAACAGTAACTCTATTTAAGATGGACATAAAAGGACCAAATATCTATTTTGGACATGTACATTTGCTGTAACTATTAAACGGCCAAGTGGAAATGTCAAGGAAGTAATTGTCTATCCACCTTCAGAGCACAGAAGAGCACTTTGAACCACAGATGTTAATTTGGAAGTCATTAGCATTTGAATGATAATTAATTCACTGGGCTGGATGGGGTGGAATAAGTACAGACAGTGAGCAGTAACAAGAACTGAGCCGTGAGGCACTCCAGCATTTAGAAGTCAGGAAGAGAGAAGTGGGGGGGGGGGGGAGACGCTAGGGAAGAGTCAGTGAAGTAAATAAAACTCCAGAAGAATGTGACCCTTGGAAGCCATGTGAAAAATAAGTTTCAAAGATATATAATTTGGAAAGTTGGACTCCTAACTTTATAGTTAATTTTATTTATTTTTACTTATTTTTATTTATTTATTTATTTTTGCAGTACTGGGTATTGGACCCAGGGCCTTGTGCTTGCATGCTCTGCAAGTGCTGGACCACTGAGCTGCACCCTCAGCCCATTTTTTTTTTTTTAATTTTTGAGACAGGCTCTCGCTAAGTTATGCTGACTGCCTCTGGGCTCCAACTTGGCGATCCTCCTGCCTCCGCCTCCCAAGCCTCTGGGATTATAGGCATGCACCACTGCGCCTGGCATATAGTTAATTTTATAATGTTTACCAGTGACATTCTCTTATGCTACATTTAAAATTAGTATAAATATATACTGATTAAGGGATGCTAGACTGCATTGGCTTTCAGAAAGGAGATTGGAAAGGAGAAAGGGAAAGCTGAGAGAAGCAGAACAAAGACAGTGCCTTGGGAGGGTTGCAATCTAGGAAGGTAATGTCCCCCTTGTGCTTTATTTGGTGTGATTGCAAGGATCAAAGTCCTTTGGAAGTACTTAGGACAGTACATATTTCCCATAATTCTGCCACACAATACCATTATCATCATTCTGGTTTCTTCTGGAATTTGTTCGTGTAATACACAGACCATCAATTCAACATGCAGACTCTGAAGCTGGACTGAGTGGAAATCCTGGCTCTTCCTTTACTGTTGTGAGCCTTTGACCTCAGTCTGTCTGTAGCTCAGTTGCCTCAGATGTCAAATGAGAATAGCAATAATACCTGCTCATAGGATTGAATGAGATAATTCAGTGCTTAGAACAGTGCTTGGTTCAGAGAGAGTATTACCTGTGTTGTTACTTACTTGTGTGGTTGTAACCACACAACCATAATGAACATCCTAGTCTTACATTCCTACAAATTTTCCCACTTCATGTTATATCTAAGTCATCTTCCATGTGGCCTCATTCTGTTAAGTAACTAGCTTAGGCATTAGCAGGCAATATGGAGGAAAAGGCAACAAAAAACGCTCCTGCTATTCCGCCAGGATGAAGAAGCCACATGGGTCTCTGAGGACATTGGAAGGATATTTTCAAGTGGGTCCCCCACCCTACCCAAGTCCTCGAGCTATTTACAAAACAAAGACCCTAGGCAAGCATCACACCAGGTATCTAGAGCTGTGTGCCCAGGGCTGATGATGCACTGGGTGTTCCCTAGTTTGAATAAAACTAAAGGGAACAGGTACCCACACTCTCCTTTCCATTCCTCTCGCATCCTTTCCTTTCTCTGTGCTTCTCTGTCTCTCCAAATACCATATGCATGTCTCTCCCTTCTCCAGGGCCTGCCATCTTCTCTATCCAAGGCATCTTTCCTTCAAAAACCCTGCTTAACACTCCTGTTTTTTGGCTTCTTTACCTTGCCCTGGAGAATAGAAATATCCTTATGCTGGGTTACCTTGGGAACACAAGTTTTTCCAATTTCAGGTTTACCTAAGCTTCTTCTGGTGCCTCAATTTCCCCATAATTATTCCTTAAAGTTGTACTATCTTTAATAAACCTATTGTATTTTCTTTACTATAATTTCTATATCAGGTATCTTTTATATGTTAAATACAAGAACTGAAGTTTTGCTGCCAGACTCCCAGACATGTGCTCCAGACCCACCTACCTGTGCTCCCTAAGTCTCCCTGATAACAATACTGTTTATATCACCATTTTTATAGGCTACATAATGGTTTATATGGAATAAACAATACACTATTCATTGCTGTCTTATAGCATTGTGCATTCTAAATATTTGCAATTTAATTAATAAACATCACAGTTCTAGATATTCCTTAATATATTCATACATTGTGCACATGTGTGTGTGTGTGTCCTTCTAATGTTGTTGTTGTCAGGTGCTATCAAGTTGGTATCTGACTCATAGCGACCCTGTGTACAATAGGTGAAACACTATTGTCAGTGCTTCTCTGCTGTTCATAAGGTTTTCAATGTCTGATTTTTGGAAGTGGGTTGCCGGGTTCTTCTCCTAAGCCTACGGCATCTGGTGGTCCCCGGCATTCTCCCATCCAAGTACTAACCAGGCCCGACCCTGCTTAGCTTCCGAGATCTGATGGGATCAGACACCACAGGGCTATGGCTGCAGGCATCCTTCTAATAGCACAACAGATTTGCATACTGTTTGGAGGATGAGTTGGACACCAGATTAACTACATCCCATCTCTGCTCTTTCCCAGGTAGGGCAAGTTGTTCATCTTTTCTAGGACACAGTCTCTTCATTAAATAATGCCTATTTACCTCAAATGCCATGTTGTGGGAGCCAAGACCATAAGTAACTTTTTACAAGATACCCTGATGAAAAGGTGCACAGAGTGTGGTGAAAATAGCAGATGTTGAGCCACAGGGCATTGTGACCTTTGAATTGAAATTACCATCTGAAAGTGGTTGTCAGGGTTACAGGAAGAGCTGAAGACTTCTGAAAAGCCCCTGGCCCTTGTGACATTTTTGCCCCTCCCCTCCCCCTCCATGTGTATTTAAGCTACAGCAAAAAATTAAAGACTTTGGAGCTTGATCAGACAGCCTGTCTTGCTCTCATCCTTCGTGTCTCTTGTCTCTCTCTCATTCATTCACCCCCTACTCTAGGTCCCCGTTGAACAGTCCTGAGGGCCAGGGCAGCCATGGTGAGGATTAAGTAAGCTAATGTGAAGTGCTCACATCAGTACCTGAGAAACCGAAATGTCATCTACTAGTTTATTTTTGAAATACTTCTCAAAGCATGTCACCCTATAGAAATAGTTATTAACTGAAATGTTACAACCATTGGGGTGGCCACTGTGAAGAGAACCCAGGCAGTAACAAGTGCTGGAAAAGATGCAGACAACACTTGTGCGTTGCTGGCAGGATTGTACAATGGTGCAGCTGCTGTGCAAAATAAGATGGCATTTCTTCAAAAATTTAAAAATAGAACTACTATATGATCTAGCGGGGGCTGGGATTTAGCTCAGTTGGTAGATTGCTGCACTGCAGTCTCTGAGGTCCCAAGTTCAATTCCCAGCACAGCAAAAAGTGGGAGAAGGACCTGGCAATCCACTCCCAAGGCAATCCTGAAACAGTCAGCCATTGAAAACCCTACGGGGGTCGCTATGAGTTGGATACCGACTCCATGGCACCTAACAACAACAACAATATGATCTAGCAGTCCTACTTCTGGGTGTATACTTGAGAGCAGGCCTAAGGTCACTTTAAAATCACTGGTTCTTTTGTACCCAGGGGCTCAACCCCAGAAAAAATACTTCAAGACACAAACAAATGGATTGGGAGCAGAAAAGTTTATTTAGACCGGCTAGCTGGCTACTTTCAGTCCCGGGAGTGGACTTTCAGAAAGCGGCATCCGACTCACACTGTTTAGAGCCTTTATAGGGTAGGGGCAGAGAAGCAGAAACTTTTTTTATGGTAAAAGAGTAGGGGTACAAAGTACAAAATAAGTTTGCATTTCCTAGAGTTTAGACCTTTGCAGGAACTCCCTGAATTTGACCGTTTACAGAGTTATCTAGCAGCCATTTACAAAGTTACCTAATGCCGCCACATTTTTCTTAATTCAGCCCTTCCGCAGGCCCAGCCATCTCATGACACACCTGCCCTTAGCTTCTATTGAGGGCTAATTTTGAGGAACCAGAGTGATTTTGAAGTGACCTAGGCATGCTATCACAGTTCCTTGAAAACCAACCCTCAACAAAAGCTGGTAAGAGCAGCTGTGTCACAAGACAGTTGTGCCCGCTTAAGGGCTGGATTAAGAAAAAGGTGGTGTCACAAGATAACACCACCTTTTAGAAGGTCAAATTCAGAAGTTCCTGTAAAGGGCTGAGCTCTGGAAAATGGAAAGTTACTTTGTACCTCCCCCACCCTCTTACCGTAAAAAAAAGTTCCTGCTTCTGTAATTCTGCTTCCCAGCCCCCTGCCCTATAAAGTCCCTAACCAATCTGAGTTGGCTGCTGCTTTCTGAAATCCACTCCCGGGACTGAAAGTAGCTGGCCAGTGGGTCTGAATAAACTTTTCTGCTCCCGATCTTTTTGCTTGTGTCTTGGAGTATTTTGGGGGGGTCAAGCCGCTGGATACAACATATATCCTAAAGAACTGAGAACAGAATCTCAAAGTGATATTTGCACATCATTGTTCATTGCAGCATTATTCACAATAGCCAAGAGGGAACAGGCCAACTGTCCAATAACACATGAGGTTTTTAAAAAAATGTGATGCAGACACAATGGAGTATTATTCAACCTTGAAACAAAATCCTATGTTGTATTACAAGACGGGTGAAACTTGAGAACATTATGTTAAGTGAATAAGATGGTCATACAAGGACAAATACTGTATGATAATATGAGAGCAGGCCTAAGGTCACTTTAAAATCACTGGTTCCTTGAAAACCAGCCCTCAACAAAAGCCGATAAGGGCAGCTGTGTCACAAGATGTTTGTGCCTGGGCTGGACTGAGAAAAAGGTGGTGCCTGGTGGGGCACGCCTGTAATCCCATTTTCTGAGGTTGAGCTGCTGGGTACAATTCTACTCGTATGAAATAACTAAAGTAGCCACCAGGATGGAAACAGAGGGCTCCATGTCAGGGGGTAGAGGGAGGAGAAATGGTCCATTGTTTGATGAGTATAGTTTCAGTTCCCTAACAAGAAAAGATTCTAGAGATCTAGAGATCACAACAACAGGGATATAGTTAACACCACTGAACTGTACACTTAAATATGGTTAAGGAGATATATTTTACATTATGTTTTGTACAATTAAAACTAGAAAAAACAAAAACAAAGTAAAAACCCTCAGGGCATGTGCTAAAAAATGTCAAGTGAATAAAATTTCTCCTTCCCAAGTCTGATAACATGGTTTTTATAATCAGATATAAAAAGCAGCCTCAGGCAACAATGAGTTTTGTAATTACTCTCTGTAACACAGAGTCCAATATTAATCATGCCAAAATGAAGATCACTGGTGGGAACAAGGCAGGCAATTTATAAAGTTCAAATGAAAAATATTGAACAACCCATTCATGGGTCAATTTGTTCAGCAATCTGGTAGTCTCATTCTGGGCATGATACCCCAAATCAGAACTCCCTGTAAAAGCAAAGTGAGTACAACATACCATCATCTCTTATAATTTTCTTGGTCATAATTACCTGAGAAGAGACTAATAGGTAAAGAAAGATATGTATTGTATATACTTGGCAGGGTAGCTCAGCAAGTCATTTTGGTTCAGTGGACAAAATAACTTTTGTGTTGTTTTGTTTTGTTTTGTTGAGACAAGGCTGGCTTCAAACTCGCTATCCTCCTGCCTCAGGCTCCTGAGCACTAAGATTACTGGTTTTGAGATCAAAGATCTTTGAAAAAGATTTCTGGAATTTCTTGTCTGTCTGTCATCACCCCCTGGACTCATATCCATGCAGTGAAAACCTAAAATCCAAATAGTAGCAACTCCAAATTTCCAAGTGGGAGAGTCACACTGTAATCCCTCATCTCATGGGATTGGCAAAAGATAGTCACAGCAAATTCTTATAACTTGCCTCAGCATCGACTGTGAAGACAAATTTACCATTCTTACACCAGAAGTTGGGTTGGGTCACCTTTGACATAGTTTTCAGTTCTCACCATGGCCAAAGGACTCAAGCTCATAGCTAGAAAACAAAAATGAGAAATATCTGGCCCACATAGCCAAAGGGGCTCCTTCTCCACTTCGCTTTAAGTGGAACATTCAGGTACTGCCTGAACACTTAAAGTGACCCATGTGACCTGGGGATAGAGGACTATCCCCACTCAGTGTGCCCTCCTTGTCCAGGATCTCCAAGTAAAAACCTCTAAATGTCCCTATTGTGCTGATGGACGGAGTTTGTGCCCTCCACATGAAGAACCAGGGACTGCCCCAGGCTGGGTTTTCCCTGGACACCAGGATAGAACATAAGGTTGGGCTCTTGGTGCCAGAGCAATGGAGGCCAGGCATAAGCTGGACACAAGTCAGACAAGAGTTACAAGGACATCTGGTAGTGTAAACAAATAGCAGACCTCCTGGCCTCTGGTCTGACAACTAGGTATTGGGCCATCTGCAAGGTAAAAGAAGTATCCTGTGGAAGGTATGTCAAGCTCCCCTTTATTTGCCATTTGGGCAAGGTTGTTAGCTGCTCTAGTACTGGAACCCCAATTTAGCTGGGAGCTCTCAAAATGAAGGCAAATTACAAAAACGAATAACAGAATTGAGTGAAAACAAATTATGTCATTATTGTGAGAAACTTGGATAGCATCTTCTGAGCTATCCAATACAGTAGCCAATAACCACAAATGATAATTTAAATTTAAATTAAAAACATGGTAGGAAATTCGTTCCTCACACACACATACTACATGTCAAGTGCTCAATAATCACATGAGTTAGGGGGTATCATATTTGACAGCAGAAACACAGGACGTTAGCATCCTCACTTCTATTAGTGCTGAAGACTGCAATTAGTGATGTGTGTACCAAATATGAATATTTATTATTTATTGTATTCGTTAGTCATTATTACTGCAGTAAAGGCTCCCCTTATCATGTTATTCTTGATTCATTATAGAAAATGACTTTCTTCATTTTATATTAAATTTATGAAGATGTGCTATTTTTTTTATCACCTATAAGGATGCATGGGCTGGGAGTTAGCTTAGTTGATAAAGTGCTGCACTGCAGTCTCTGAGGACCCGAGTTCAATTCCCAGCACCACAAAAATGGGAGAAGGGCCTGGTAATCCACTCCCAAGGCAATCCCAAAACAGTCAGCCATTGAAAACCCTATGAGGGTCGCTATGAGTCGGATACCGACTCGACGGCACCTAACAACAACAACAATAAGGATGCATGAGCTGGGATTTAGCTCAGTTGATAGAGGGCTGTGCTGCAGTCTCTGAGGTCCCGAGTTCAATTTTCACCACCACAAAAATGGGAGAAGGACCTGGCAATCCACTCCCAAGGCAATCCCGAAACAGCCATTGAAAACCCTATGAGGGTCGCTATGAGTCAGATACCGACTCAACGGCACCTAACAACAACAACATAAGGATGCATGCAATGTAAAAGGGATGACGGGTTTATTCTCTAAATAATGGATCTATTTGCTTTTATCAGGCAAGAATTATATATCTCCATTTCCTTCTTTGCCATGGTGACTCAGAAATAACTTAATGTTTAACAGATATAACATATTAATCCAGGTTTTGAATGAATGTATTTTTATCCCCTCATACAATCTCTGACAATACTTTTTCTATCTTAATGTATTCTAAACATTTTATTGTAAGAAACTTCAAATTCCTTCTGAAGATAACGTGGAACAGTTTTACATGAACAGAACTCTACTGCCCTCTATGTCTCAAGAATAAAAGTTCCAAGCAAGATATTAAGTCCAAGAATAGTTTTTTTTCCAGTAGCAAACATAAGGAAAATATCTCTAACACTCTTTACATCAACATATTGTATATGTCAACACCAAAATCCATTTTATGAAATTCAGTAATTATTCTTAATAAAACTCCAAGATAAAAAGATTTAAATAAAATTGCCCAAACTTCAATATCAAACTAATTGGTGAAATATTGACATTTCTATTAAAATCAGAAATAAGATAAGGATACCCTTTATCACCACTACCATTCAACATTGTTTTGAATAGTGCAGCTAATGTAATAAAAAAATTTAAAACCAAACAACCCATACATTGAAAGAGCATAGTGATCTTTATTTTTAGAGCAGAAAACCCAGAAAATCTAAATCTCTATATTTAGATCTAATTAAAATCGGTAATAGCCAGGTGCTGAGGCACATACTTGTAATCCCAGCAATTCGGGAAACAGAAGCAGGAGGATGGCAAGTTCAAGGTCAAAGGCCGGCTGTGTAACTTAGTGAGACGCTGTTGCAAAATAACAAGTAAAAAATGGGTTGGGGGGGTGCAGCTCAGTGGTACAGCACTTGCAAAGCATGTGTAAGGTTAAACCTCCAGTACCACAAAAAATAAGAGTTAAAATTTTAAAAAATCAGTAATAGAGTCTTAAGATAAATTGTTGTTGCTAGGTGCCGTTAAGTTGGTATCGGACACATAGCTACTCTATGTACAACAGATGAAACACTGTTGTCAGTGCTTTTCTGCTATCCATAGGGTTTTCAATGGCTGATTGTTTTTTGGGAGTGGGTTACCAGGTCCTTCTCCCAAGCCTACAGCACCTGGTATTCCCAGGCAGTCTCCCATCCAAGTACTAACCAGGAACGACCCTGCTTAGCTTCCGAGATCTGACGGGATCAGACACCAGTGGTGCAGCTGCAGGTGCATTAAGATAAACAGATGTATAAAAATAAGTACTTTTCGCTATACCACTAGTGATTAATTAGAAATGAAAATGTATAGGATAAATTTGATACAGGAATTTAAATGTCACAAAGAAAGAAAGATGAATACTCTCAACTGAAAAATGATAAAATCTTATTAAAGGACAGAAAATAAGGAATTACAGTGACATAGTCCTGGATACAGAATCTTAAAACAACAAAAATATCCATCCTCTCAAATGAATGCAGCTTCTTTTGTGTTCCTCAGGAAATACTTTCACCTTCACAAAAACATTCAACTAACAGTGGCTTAAGACACAAAATCATTTAATCATCTCACATTAAAAGAAGTCTGGAAAAAAGAAATAGAATGCCAGTGCAGTCTTCCTCGATATCCTGAACACCCAGAATCCTTCTTTTTTCCTTAAGGTTAGTTTGTTGCTTCATAGTTCTGAGATGGCTGCTGCACACTCACACACTCCTTGAGTGGACTCAAGTTCAAGGCAGGGAAGAAGGGAGTGAATGAGAGGATGGTGTTTTTTAACCAAAAAAGCAAATACTTTCCAGAGATCTGCCATAGACCTTCATTTGTTGCACTGGACAGAACCATGTCATATAGCTATCCCTAGATGCTCATCAGCTAAGGAAGCAAGCACCTCGCTCTTCCAGTCCCTATAGCAGTGGAAAGTAATGAGGAAGGCTGGCAACAGTTATTTGTTTAGTCAATTGAGTGTGAGTGTATACCACAAATTCTAATCAAAATCCCATTTTTCTCTTTCCAACCACTCTGTTTCCCCAACTAAAATGTGATTCCATAAATGAAGAGTGTTTATTTTACTTCCCACTGTGTTCCTGGTACCTGACATGTAGGGATCTGTTATATGAATAGTTTTAATATCAACTGAAAATATGTTTTTGAAAATGGCATTTCTAGATGATATTTTAGTGTATCATTAGCATATCTTTAGTTTTCCATATTGTGACTAAACCCAGAACTGTAGAATAGGGAAGGTCCTCTGGCCTCAACATTCTCCCAGTCCGTGTCACTGCCCAAAGGTGGCGTGGCTGTGATATCTGGCTTTAATACTGCAAATGAACCTCTTGAAAAGATTGTTAAAGATTACTGAGTTCTTACTGTGCCAGAGACTGGGCTTAATGTTTTACACGCATGATCTTATTTGTATTCACAATAACCCCATGGGAAAATACTATTCACAATTTCACAAATGAGAAAGAAAAGAGGAAAAGTGACTTAGAATCATAACCCAGATAAACCTAATTCCAAACTCTAAGGCCTGAATCACTGACCTTGCCCACCTCCAGTATTCACACAGTCAGTTCTTTTTGTTATAGGGTTCTTTTACTGGAATGAGTCAATTGGGCACTGTCATTTCTATGTATTGTCTTAGTTTTGGTGGAAACCCAGTAAGTCTGTCCACTTTCCTGCATAATCATGCTCAGAAGGGCTCAGAACAATTTTGTTACGTGCTTTTGGATAAAACTGTAGGATTCTCTTAAAATGTAGCATCCAAAAGGAAACTCAACACTGCAGATTGTTTCCTAGGAACACAGACTATCCTGTCTATGAAATTGCTATTACATTTATATCAACATTGTCTAGCTGGAGGTTTAGCTCAGCTGGTAGAGTGCTTGCTTAGCATGTACCAAGGCCCTGGGTTCAATCCTCAGCAGTGCAAAAATCAAAAACAGGAGAGAGTCAAGATGGCAGACAGATAACACACACCTTCTGTCCCGGAGCAATAAGAAGCCTCGACTAGGGGTTTAAAACACAAATTGAATAAATAGAAACAGAGATAATTTAGTTTGAGAGATAAAGAATGAAACTAGGCGTACACTGAAATTAAGGATTGGGCTTCAGAGGAGCTACACAGTGGCCAGCAGCGGGACCGCCGCCATTTAGCCATAACACAGGGAGCAGTTAGAATCCCAGAGATCTGGAGGAGATTTCGCGCACACGCACCCACAGGCCCGGACCCAACACGGAGTGCAACCTTGCCAGCACACTCTCACCATGCCTGCGGGACACAGTCTGCAGTTCCTAGGTGAGTCACCGTGAGGGAGCACACAAACGCCCTCCATAGCGGCCGCGGAGTGAACGGGGGAAGCCATTGCCAGCGATCCGCGTCTAGAGCTGAGGCGCGGCTCCCCTCCCTTCTGTTGTGGCGGGTCAGGCCTACGATCGCGAACTCCACAGAAATTTGGGCACACATATATCCGGATCCCAGACACATCAGAGGTGAGCCCAAATCACCCCACTGTGCTGCGGAGAGATCTGGAGCTTGTGGAGCCGGCCAAGTTGCACGCGGCCAGGCAGCTCCTTTTCGGGGGAAGCCACTTGCCCTGGCGCGCGGCCGGGGAGCCCTTTCTCAGCGGCGCAGCTCGCCCCTGGCGGATAAGTTCCGAGCGCGACTGCAACACACAACAAGGCTGTGGGGAGGAAATCTCTGATTTAGGGAACTGGCGCCCGATCTCTGCGGGACAGGGAGATCTTTAGGGAAGACCCCACAGGTTTCACTGCCTCTCGAACGGTACAGTAGTCGCGGAGTCTTCCGTAGAACAGTCTCTATGGGCACTCGAGGCCCCAATTAAATCCAGATTGTTATGAAGAACTTGGCTATATGGACCCAATGAGACCGATGGTTCCTGCGGATTGTGTGGAAATACTGCCACCCTGAGCTCTATTGGGAACATTGCACCCTACATTATTGAATCCACCTGGTAGAACTGGGTGTAATAGTTCAGACTCCATCCTCAAGATAATATATTTTTACTGTTAACAGGGTCTTAAGCCTGCTTCCTTAGTGGAACCTGGACTGACACTCTGTGGCCCCAGCCAATACATTTTTTGCTTTTTGAGATAGG
>VMDO01015851.1:0-49757 GCA_007922755.1 Pedetes capensis
AAAAAAAAAAAAAAAAAAAAAAAAAAAAAAAAAAAAAAAAAAAAAAAAAAAAAAAAAAAAAAAAAAAAAAAAAAAAAAAAAAAAAAAAAAAAAAAAAAGAAAAGAAAAGAAAAAGAAAAGGAAAAATAAAACCCTCTGAACAACAGAGAAACACTGACATAGTGCCAGGCATGGCAGTGTTAGGGAGTGGTTTGTTCTGTTGTACATAGGGTCACTATGAGTTGGACCTAACTCAACAGCACCTAACAACAAGAATACATTTTTACTTCTAAAAATTTAAATTAAAAAGTTTTTATTTAAAAAATTTTAAACAGATACATCAAAAATCTATTGATCACAATCCAGGATTCAACAAAATTCCTATTCCACGTTTATATATATTCAGATAAAGAAACAGTATTTTGGGTAACCTCTTAGGTATGGAAAAATCTTAGCTTTTTGGCTTTAATTTTTTGTTATATCTCTAATCTTTCAAATTCTTGATTATTTGATCATGAGGTTCTGAAAGCCTTTTATCCACATTTTTAGTTCTGATATCAATAATATTCATAACTGTTCAGAAAAAGATGTGGTCAGGTTATTTCTTATTGTCTAGTGAGCTTTTCTCCGAAACAGTCAGCCATTGAAAACCCTATGAGGGTCGCTATGAGTCGGATACCGACTGGATGGCACCTAACAACAACAACAAGTGAGCTTTTCTGGGAGAAGGACGTGGCAATCCACTCCGGAGGCAATCCCGAAGAACAATTAGCCATTGAAAACCCTATGAGGGTCGCTATGAGTCGGATATGACTTGCCGGCATCCAACAACAGTGAGCTTTTCAATAGTACTTTGCTGATGTAATTGGTAAGGTTCAGACTGCAATATTGAATCAACAAATATACACTTGTTCATTTTAATATCTTGGACATTGAAATGTCTTATAACAGACGTGTCTTATACTCAATATCCACCAGGTGGCACCCGTGTCATGATGGTCAATTGCCTCACTTGAAAGTACACTGGGCCATTGCTAGCTACAAGGTACTGGTTCTGGGAACCCCTGCAGATATAAAAATCTGAGAATGTTCAAGTCCCTTACATGAAATAGGTTTTTTTTTGCATATAACCTTCCATATAAATAATCTCTGTTGTTGTTAGGTGCCGTCAAATCTGTGTCTGACTCATAGCAACCCTAGATCCAGCAGGTGAAACACTATTGTTAGTGCTTCTCTGCTATTCGTAGTTGATTTTTGGGAGTGGGTTGCTGGGTCCTACTCCCAATCCTAAAGTATCTGATATTCCCAGGCGGTCTCCCATCCAAGTACTAACCAGGCCTGATCCTGCTTAGCTTCCGAGATCTGATGGGATCGGATGCCACAGTCCCACGGCTACAGACAAATAATCTCTAGATGACTTATAATACCTAGTACAATATAAATGATATGTAAATGGTGGGCTGGGGTTTAGCTCAGTTGGTAGAGTACCACCGTCCACTCTCTGAGGCTCTGAGTTCGATATCCCCAGCACCACAAAAAAAAAAAAAAAAAAAAGAGAAGGACCTGGCAACAGCCCACTCTTGAAATAACCCCCAAACAATCAGCCATTGAAAACTCTGTGAATAGCAGAGAAGCAATGACATAGTGCCAGGCACAGCAGTGTCAAGGAGTGTCTCATTCTGTTCTGCATAGGGTTGCTATGAGTCGTACCTGACTCCATAGCACCTAACAACTATGTAAATAGTTGTTATACTATATTCTTTAGTGAATAAGGACAAGGAAAAAGAATCCATACATGTTCAGTACAGGTGTAGTTTTTTTCCCAAATATTTTTGATCCTTGTTTGAATCTTTCAATACAGAACCCACAGATATAGAGGGCTGACTATACTTTGTCTCAGCTATTTAAACTGTTGTCACTTTGAGTTTCCTGAATCATTAGTATATTGCATGTTGAGCTTTATTTTTGTTTAAAATGCCTTCAAAATATTAAGTTACAATTTGGCATTATAACAAAGTTATTGTGGGTACAGTAAGAGAAGAAAGCAAAGCATTAAGATATATGTATTTATCAATAAAGCCAATATCACTGAAAGAATTACCATAATTGTTCAGAAATATATGTAGTCAGGTTATTTCTTATTGTCCAATGAGCTTTTCAATAGTAAAACTTTGCTGACATAATTCTGTATTTTCTTATCTCCTCTCTCTCTCTCTGTCTCTTTCTCTCTCTCTTTTTCTCTCTCTTGTGGTACTAAGGAGTTGAACCCAGGGCCTCCTACATGCTAGGCAAGTGCTCTACCACTAAGCCACTCCCCTAATCTCTTTTGTTATTGTTATCATTATTTATTTACTAGGGGGTTGAACCCAGGGCCTTACATATGCTTTGCAAGCACTCTACCACTAATCTGCATCTCCAGTCCATTTTTTACTTTGTATCTGAGACAGGGTCTTGCTAAGTTATGCAGGCTGCCTCTGGCCTTAAACTTGTGATTCTCCTGCCTCTGACTCCCCAGTTGCTGGGATTATAGGCATTCATCACCATGCCTGGTATTTATTTTTTATTTTGAGACAGCCTCGCTAAATTGTGCAGACTGCCTTTGGTTTTGAATTCATGATGCTCCTGCCTCAGCCTCTTGAATCGCTGGGATTACAGGTGTATGCCACCATGCATGGCCCTAATTCTATATTTTCTTATAGACTAGCCACCAAGTATTTTATGGGACCTAAGAAAGGAAGAAACCCACAAGTAGATAAAAACTGCATTCAGCTTTTCTACTGAGACACACCCAAAATGACACATCCAATAATGCAACAATAGCTAGGAGATACAATGTCAGAGCAATTCACATGTCACTTAGGATCATTGTGGAAACACTGCATTAAAGATTAACTGGGCTGGGCTTGGTGGCTCACTCATAGTCCTTTTTTTTGTTCATGTCACAATCACAGGATACCTGGTCATCAGAGCCTTAAATGCTACTGCACAGCTGCTGTCTCAACACATGATTCATATAAATAAAAACAACAAATTACTTGATATAAACATACATTGAAGAAAAGATTTCCTGATAGACTGGAGAATAAACAAACACAATGGTGAAGATCTGGGAAATAGAATCAGGGTTTTGTGGTCTCTCTTTATCTTGCAATGAGGAAGGACCAGTAGAGGAGTTTGTGCATCAAGGACAAAGCACGGGGACCCATGAAACCATGCTTTTAAAAGTGATATCAGAAACTTTTAGAAAGTTTGTTCAAAATCATATAAGACTTTGAAGATACAATGGAATGTTATCCAACCATAAAAAGAATAAAATACTGATTCATACTATAACATAGATGAACTTTGAAGATGTTAAGTGAAATAAGATAAACACAAAAGGACAAATACTGTATGATTCCACTCATATGAGATACCTGTTGTTGTTGTTAGGTGCCATCAAGTCGGTATCCAACTCATAGGGACCCTACGTACAACGGGTGAAACACTGTCAGTGCTTCTCTGCTGTTCATAGGGTTTTCAATGGCAGATTGATTTTTGGGAGCCAGTTGCCGGGTCCATCTCCCAAACTGATAGCACCTGGTGTTCCAAGGTAGTCTCCTATCCAAGTACTAACCAGGCCCAACCCTGCTTAGCTTCCGAGATCTGACGGGATCGGATGCCACAGGGCTAGGGCTACAGGCCTATGAGATACCTAGAATAGTCAAGTTCATAGAGGTGGAGAGTTGTTGCCAGAGATTTAGGAGGAGAAGCAATGTGGAGTTAGTAATTAGTGGGTACAGAATTTCAGCTTGGGAAGATAAAGTTCTGGGGATGGATGGTTGTGATGGCTGTAAATAACATGAATGCTCTTAATGTCACAGAACTGTGAACTTTGAAAAGTGGTTAAATGGTATCTGGATGGTGACAATCATTTGTAATCCCAGCATCAGAAAGATAAGGCAGGAGGATCTTGAGTTCCAGGCCTGAGTTATATAGTAATACTCTGTCAGAAAAAAAAAAAAAAAAAAAAGGAAAGGTTAAAATGCTAAATTTTATGTTGTGTATATTTTACCACAAAAATAAATGGATGAGTGGATATATAAAAAAATAACAAAAGCAAAAATACCACCACCAGCAGCAATCAAAAAAGCAAAAAAGGAAAAATTTTGTCAAAAATGTAGAAGAGTAAGAGCTAAGGGAAGCAAAAGTTCTGGGATAATAAGTCACCCTATCCTACTCTCAGTTCTTTGAGGCAACATTAAGAGAAGAAGGTAAATCAAACAAACGAAAATCCTGAGCACAGTCAGCAATACTCACCTGACAGGTGAAGAGTAGACAGTGGGCTGGAAACTGTCCAAAAGGAAGACATAGGGAATAATGAAGCCGTCCTGAGTGAGGGCAGCCTTACTACCTTCTCAAGCACTGTACTGAGTTTAGAAAGAGTCTAAGTCCTGCCCATCCGAGGTGAAGCAAATGGGTATAGAGAACAGTTCATCTACAGCGTGAGAACAAACGCAAGATCTGACCAGTGCTGTACACTTTAATGATGACCTAGGTGAAAAGAAGAGAATGAGGAGGAGGGGAAGGAGGAATAGAAGAGGTGATGGAGGAAAAGGGATAAAAAGGCGGTGATAGAATAAGAGGGGGAGGGGCAAGGAAGGAGACTCAGCATGTAGAAGATATAAAGAATCCCATATCCCAACATAGAAGATAAAATTTCTTCTGCATTTTGTATCAAAAGGCCTTGATAAATTAATAAATTCAATAAAACAGATCTCAAAGACTCAATAATAGAATGACAAAATAAAAATGCAGATTCTAGACATAGAGAAATAAAACTGACAACCATGTCCCTTTATAGTTCTAGGCTCCTGGACTGGCTAGCAAGATTCAACCAAGTTGGAAAGAAGAGAGCAATCATCAGTGAGGTCAATCATTATTAGCTGTTTCTTTCATTGTGCAAACAAACTGATAGGAACTTTGTCAACCTGATCAACGAAATCACGAGATTACCAAGTCAAGAAAAAGGAGAGCAAAATATCATTCGCACAACTTCATCTCTTAAACTTGTGTGACCTTAGTTGTATCCATCGAATCAGCAAAACTAAGCTAACATTTCCTACCTTGGCAAGGTTGTTTGTGGATACTAAAGGAGATGCTATTGTAACATGCTGAATATAATTATAGCTTGATAAGTGGCATCTCTTGTTATTTGACTTTTGGGAAATTTAAAGAGCACTGAAATTATCAATAAATAGCATGCTGATTCCAGGGTTCTTCTTCAGGGCTATTCACAGGATCCGATTTCTGTAATCCTACAAATCATCTCTCCAAATAGGTTTGAGAATCTAGGATTAGTTGATTAATAAGGCATTTTAAAAATATAACTTCTAGTCCCTGGCTCATAGGTAGTGCTTACAATAATAAAAGCAAATTTCTCACCTGCTTTCATCAAGTAAACTGTTGAACTTTCGTCAACAAAAGTAACATCTGAAGTATAAAAACTATGATAAGTGTTCCTTACAACACCATCATAATCGTCAGCTACTATTTCAAAAGTGTTGCCGCCATCTGCTGAAAGCCATACCTAAGGGAATAAAAAAATATTGCGTCACTAGAGAGCTGCCACAGTCAGTAATTACCTATAAACCTAACCTTCTTACATAAAGTTACTTGGCGTGATCTTTCCATACCCCCGCATCTATCACGAATGTGCACACATGCACATACACACTCCATACTTGATCTACCCTCTATTTCCATTGTATAATCTGTGACAGTGTTTGTGGCAGAGTAATCAGGCCTGCACAGTATGCATGGTAAGTGTGTAAAAGGATAAAGTTACTGCTGGGTTGGTGGCTCAGGCTTGGAATCCCAGCACCTTAGGTGGACATAGGAGTACTTCCAGTTCAAGGCTAGAGGCAGCCTGTGTAACTTAGTGACATGCTGTTTCAAGATAAGAGTGAAAAAGGGGCTGAGGGTGCAGCTCAGTGGTAGAGCACTTGAAAAGTACGTGCAAGGTCTTGGGTTAAAACCCCAAGTACCACAAAAATGAAACAAAACAAAACAAAACAATAATAGGATGGAATATTGGGTATATTTGGATATGGAGGGAGGATTTTATCTCATATTGACATGAAAGTTCATGTTCTAGGAATCTGGCAAATATATATGCAAACATACTTTGTGTGAAAGATCACCCTGTCATCTAAAGGTGGATCTTGGGACCTCAGTAAACTCTTAAATCACTAATTTCATTATAACCTCTAAAATTCTGTTTCCTCATCTTTAAAGTTCATTTGAGGATAAATCAGCCATATTGGATGAAACCTACTTGCTATCTCTTTTGATAGCCTGTCTCATTCAAATGAAGATTTCTGTTGTTTGGATTTATTTTTTTTCAATTTATTGATACATATTGGTGGGGTACATAGTAATACACCATTTGCTTTTTCCATTGTGCAACTATTACATCACTTTTGGTTACACTTTCATCAACTTACAAAGTTTATGGAAGCTTTTGACAGGTACGAAGTACAATTTGTATGAATACGTGGGTTATATTCTCTTATTTTTCCCATGTAGTCATGAAGTTGCATCATTTATATTGAGATTATCCTCTCCCCCTTTATTCCTTTACATTGTTTCTCCTCCCCTTCCCACCTTCTAAAATCTTTGCTTCCCTTTACTAGTCCCCTCTATCCTTTTTTCTACTCTTTATATTTTCCCTTCTTTGCTAAGATTAATTGTGCATTTTTATTTATCTACTTATGTATAGGGTTTTTCTTCCTTTAAGTAAGATTCAGCTCCCACATGAGTGAGAACATAAGGTATTTCTCTTTTTGAGCCTATGTTCATTCACTTAAGATGATATTTTCAAGTTCAATCCATTTTGCTGCAAATGACATTATTTCATTTTTTTTACTGCTGAATAATATTCCATTGTGAATATGTACCATAATATTTTTATTCATTCTTCTCTTGATGGGCACATTGGTTGGTTCCATGTCCTTGCTATTTTGAAGAGTGCTGCATTAATATGGAGATGCAGGTGTCGTTGTAGTATGATGACTTGTCTTCCTTTGGGTATATTCCCAGGAGTGGTAAATCTGGGTTGTATGGCAGGTCATTTTTTAGTTTTCTAAGGTATCTCCATATTGATTTCTAAAGTGGTTGAACTAATTTACAGTCCCATCAGCATTGTAAAACAGTTCTTTTCCCCCATATTCTTGCCAGCATTTGTTATTATTTGTTTTGTTGATCTTGCCCGTTCTTATTAGAATCTCAGAGTTGTTTTGGTTTGCATTTCCCTGATGGCTAGGGATATTGAGCATTTTTCATGTGTTTATTAGCCTTACAAACTTCTTCATTTGAGAACTGTCTGTTCATTTCCTTTGCCTACTTGTGTATTGGGTTATTTGTTCTCTTAGGATTTGCTTTCTTGAGTTCTTTGTAAATTCTAGAAATTAGTCCTCTGTTGGATGTGTAGGATGTGAAAATTTCCTCTCATTCTGTGGGCTCTTCCTTAATTCTGTTGATTGTTTCCTTTGCTATATAGAAGATTTTTAGTTTCATGTAATCCCATTTGTCAATTACTGGTGTCATTTCCTGGATGATTAGAGTCTTGTTAAGGAAATACTTTCCTATGTGTATGTGTTGGAACATGTTTCCTATCTTTTCTTCTAGTAGTTTTAAGGTTTCTGGTTTTATGTTGAGGTCTGTTATCCATTTTGAGTTGACTCACATGCAAATTGAAAGGTAGGGGTCTATTTTCATTTTTTTGCAGATGGACATCCAATTTTCCCAAGACCATTTGTTGAAGAGGCTACCTTTTCTCCATTTTGTGTTCTTAGCCTATTTGTCAAAGATCAGGTGGCTGAAGTTGCATGGTTGTATCTCTGGATCTTCAATTCTGTTCCATTTGTCTTTCAGCCTATTTTTGTGCGATTATGAAGTTGTTTTTGCTACTATAGCCTTTTGGTATTGTTTAAAAGCAGGTATTGTGATCCCACCTGCACTGGTTTTGCAGCTTAAGATTGTTTTGGCTATACATCTTTTGTGTTCCTATATGAATTTTTGGATTATATTTTTATTTCTGCAAAATCTGTCATTGGGATTTTAATGGGAATTGCATTAAATCTTTAAATTGCTTTTGGCAATATAGCCATTTTTACAATACTGATCTCCCAATCCATGAGCTGAAAAAGTCCTTCCATCTTCTAGTATCTTCTGCAATTTCTTTACTGTTTTGAAGTTTTCCTTGTAGAGATATTCAGGGTCTTTGGTTAGATTAATTCCTAAATACTTAACTTTTTGGTGAGCTATTGTGAAAGGGACTGTTGCTTTAATTTCCTTCTTTTCCTGTTCATAATTGGTGTAAAGGAAGGCTACTGATTTTTGAGTGTTAATATTATATCCTGCTACTTTGCTGAAGGAGTTAATTAGGCTTAAGAGTTTTCTCGAGGAATTTTTGGGTAATTTAAGTAAAGGATCATGCCATCTGTGAATAAGGATAATTTGACCTCTTCCTTGCTTATCTGTATCTCTTTGATTTCTTTCTCTTATCTGATTGCTCTGGCTAGGACTTTGATCACAGTACTGAATAAGGGAGGAAAGAGTGGACTTCCTTGTCTTGTTCCTAATCTTAGAGGAAATGGTTTCAATTTTTCCCCATTTAATATTATAGGCTGTAGGTCTGTCATAAATGGCCTCTATGATGTTGAACTATTTCCCTATTATGCCCATATTCTCCAGGGTTTTTATTATGAAAGGGTGTTGCATTTTGTCAAAGGCTTTCTGAGCATCGATTGATAATCATGTGATTTCTGTCTACAAGTCTCTGGATATATTGATTACATTGATTGAGTTTTGTATGTTGAACCAGGCTTGTATCTGTGGAATGAAGCCTGTTTGATCATGCTGTATGATCTTTTTCATGTGTTGCTGAATTCAGTGTGTCAGGATTTTGTGTGAATTTTTGCATCAATGTTCATCAGGGAAATTGGTCTATAGTTCTCTTTCTTTGAAGTATCCTTGCCTGGTTTTGGTATCAGGGTGATTGTGGTTTTGTAGAACGAATTTGGGTGTGTCCCTTCCTTTTCTACTTTTTGAAATAGTTTGAGGAGAATAGATATTAATTATTTGAACATTTCATAGAATTCTGCTGTGAACCTGTCACAGCCTGGGCTTTTCTTTGCTGGGAGGTTTTATATTACCTTCTTTATTTTGGTGTATGTAATGGGTCTGATTAGATTGCTTATGTTCTCCAGGCTTAATTTTGGTAATTCACATGTATTAATGAACTTATCCATTTCTTCTGTGTTTTTTTGGGGGGAGTACAATTTCTCAAAGTATTCCCTGATAACTTTCCGGATTTCATCACTAACAGTGGTTAAGATCCCATTCTCATCTCTAATTTTTTCAATTTGGGGCTTTCCTTTCTTTCTTTTGGTGAGACTGGTTAGGTGGGGGCATCTATTTTATTAATCTTTTCAAAGAACCAGCTCCTAGTGTCATTAATTCTTTGAATTGTCTTTTTAGATTCTAATTGGGATATCTCTGCCTTGATCTTGATAATTTCTGTGTGAGTGCGCCTTTTAGGATTGGCTTCTTGTTGGCTTTCTAATGCCTTGAGATGTGTCATTAAGTTATTTAGTTGGACCTTCCCTAACTTACTGATAGCTCATGGCTATGAACTTCTCTCTTAGAACTGCCTTTGCTGTATGAAATTTCTTTTTAAAAATTTGTTTTAAGTAACAAGTTATACTTGAAAGTAGGCTTTTTCTTGAATCTAAAACTTTATGAATGTGTTTAGCTGGGTGTGGTGGCACACACTTGTAATTCCAGTATTCAGGAGGCTGAGGCAGGAAGACCAACTGGAGTTTGAGGCCAGCCTGGTCTATATAGTGAGTTCCAGGTCAGATTGGGCTACACAGTGAGACCCTGTATCAAAAAACCAAACCAAACCAGACCAAACAAAAAAAAAAAAAAAAAAAAAAACCTATATTATTGTGCCTGAAGTATCTTAGACCCCCACCCAAATAATTCTCATTTTATACTTTATCTAATGTAATCCTGGTCTCCTTTATCTTTTCCCAAAGGTAGCCACTGCTATCAACTTAAAAATTCTATGCATTTATTTTTATATATACATATGTACTAGTAAAGTAGGTACAGTACAGATTTCACTTTATGATAGCGGGTGAGGAAGAGGGCATCTGGGTGAAATCTGTCTTTGGATTTGGGCAAGAGTTATTGTCCTGGACTGCATACTTAGTGGGCCTGAATACTACAAACACACAAAAAATTTATTGAACAATACATGGGTGCTTCCATCACTCAGAATGTAGCACACATTGCTGGCACAGCACAATTCATACTTTTAAATATTTGATATGTGGGTTTCCATTTCTCCACTCTTGCTTTGGACCCTACACATGTTCCTGGTGAACTGGGTGGTGGGGAGAGGTAGGTGGGAGAGGGTACTTTGAATAGTATGTTCAAAGTGGTATCAAACTGTATCTGTTATTCTATAAGGTACATTTGCCACTCAATAATATACCTCATATTATTTTATGTTAGTTCATGTGGATTTCCAGTCTTCTATATTGCTACCGCTATGAGTCAGATACCGACTTGACGGCACCTAACAACAACAACAATATTGCTACATAGCATCTAGCTTATGGATATATTTGAGATATTCTACTTTTCTTATTAATGGATATTTAAATAATTATCCTTTTACACTTGATACAATATAATCTGGTCTTCTCTGTACCTTTCCAGAGGTAACAACTGTCATCAATTTGAAAATTCAAAATTTCATTGTTATAAACAATATTACAGTTAACATTCACTTATCTGTTTGTTTATACAAATGTCTAAATGTTACATGTGCAGATTACACTGAAAAGTTGAGTTCCTAAATCAGATACTAGACTTACTTCTATAATTTTAATGGATACTACCAAAATGCTTCTCACTTTTGCTGAACCAGTTTATATTCCCATCAATAAGGTATAAGAATATTTCTCTAAATATCAATATTTGATAGCATCAAAAATTTATTTTTAATTTTTATTGATTTCCTGAATGAAAAAAGTGATATCTCACTGTATTTTTCTAAAATATTTTAAATTATTGATCCATGCAGTTTTTACTTTCTTTACATTATTTATTTAATGATATAATGAACATATGTGAACTGAGAGTATATTGATACTAACATATCTATATGTCTCCAGTTCTGTCTCCCTGATTTTCCTCCCAGAGATGTCCAGTATTCTAACTTTCATGTTTCTCATTACCTTGCTATTTTAAAAACCTTTTCACATGTGTTGTTGTTGTTGTTGGGTGCCATTGAGTTGGGTCTGGCTCATAGTGACCCTATGTACAACAGATGAAACACTCCCCTACACTGTGTCATGCCTGGCACTATTATCAGTGCTTTTCTGCTATTCATAGAGTTTTCAATGGCTGATTGTTTTTTGGGAGTGGGCTGCCAGGTCCTTCTCCAAAGCCTACAGTACCTGGTATTCCCAGGTGGTCTCTCATCCAAGTACTAACCAGGTCCAACCCTGCTTAGCTTCCAAGATTTGACGGGATCAGATGCCACTGTGGTATGGCTGTAGGCAGTTCCACATGTGTATGTATATTGAAATAATATACTGACTAATTTTACTTATTTTCTTCTATTTATAAAAGGGCTGAATACTATATATTATCTTCTAGCACTTCTCCAAATTACTTATAATCATACATGTTGTATGATTATACATGTTGTATGATATGCATGCTATATGATTACAAATAAATACATATTTATACATGCTCAATTTGTTTGCTTTTCCAGTGCTGTATAATAGTTAATCATGTAAATAAACTATAACTTATTTATTCATTCTTCTATTCATAGGTACCTGAATTATTTTCAGTATTTTAATGCTATTACTAACACCACCATAATGAACATTTAGAAATACCTACTCATATATGTGTTTTCCTTGCTAAAAATGAAATTGATAGGTCATAGAAGATATTAATGTTCAAATTTATAGAATAACCAGGTGCAGTGGCACATGCCTGTAATCCCAGTGACTTGGGAGGCTGAAGCATGAGGATCATGAGTTTGAGGCCAGAGGCAGACTGTGCAACTTAGTGAGACCTTGTTTCAAAATAAAATGAATGAATAAATGAATGAATGAATGAGTGAATAAATAAAAAGAGGACTGGAGGTGCAGCTTGGTGATAGTGCACTGGCCTAGCATGTGCAAGGGTTTGTGTTCAAGCCCTCTCAGTACTGCAAAAAAATTTACAGGATAACAACAAACTGATTTCTGAAATAATTGTAGTTTGCTCTGCCGTCAGCAAAGTATAAAAGATCTGGTTGATTTGTATTTTCTAAAACATTTTGTATTGTCAGAATTAATTTCACCAATTAAGTAGCTCCAAATGATATCTTATGGTATTATTGATTTGTGTTTCCCTGATTGCTGGTGGACTATACCATCTCTTCACATGTTTATTCCATTTGTGTTTTCTTTGCTTTTCTTTTCTTTTCCTTTCCTTTTCTTTTTTTTTTTTTTTTTTGCGGTACTGGGGGTTGAACCCAGGGCCTCACGCCTGCATGTTCTGCAAGTGCTGGACCACTGAGCTGCACCCTCAGCCCATTTTTTTACTTTCTGAGACAGGGTCTCGCTAAGTAACACAGATTGCCTCTGGTCTCGAATTTGCGATCCTCCTGCCTCCGCCTCCCTAGCTACTGGAATTATAGGTGTGCACCACTGCACCTGGCGCTTTTGTGTTTCCTTTTCTATGAAATGTCTATTTGTGTCTTTTGTCCTTTTAACTATTAGGTTGCCTTTTTCATATTCCTTTATGTATTCTTATTGCCAATTCTTTCTCAGTTAAGTATGTTGCAAACACCATCTCTCAGTTTGCAGTTCATATTTTCACCTCTTTGGACACTTTTATTGAATGGATTTTTGTCCATTTCTGATAGATGGGTGTTGATGTCCCAAATATAATAGTGTCATCTATTTCTCTTTACAATTTTGTCAGTTTGCTTCATGTATTTTGGTAGTCTGTTATGCACAGATATGTTAAAGGTGATTATATCTTCCTGGAGAATTGACTGATTATTTTTCTTGGTCTGAAGTCTGCTGTGTCTGAAATTAATAAATCTACTTCTGATTTCTTTTGCATAGCATTAGCATGGCATATTTCTTTCCATACATTTCGTATTAATTTGCTTGTATTTATATTTAAAGTGGGTTTCTAATAGACAACATATAGTTGGGTCTTGTTTTTAGATCCACTCTGTCAATCTCTGTGTTTAAATTGGTGTATTTAGCCCACTGATGTTCACAGTGATTGTTGATACGCTGAGATTAATATCTACCACATTTGTTACTGTTTTCTATTTGTTGCCTTTCTCTCTATTTTGCCTTCTATTCTTTTTAATCTTTTGTTGTTGTTCGAGACAGGGTCTCACTATGTAGCCAAGGTTGGCCTTGAACTTGTGATCCTCTGGCCTCAGTCCCCCAAGTGCTGGAATGACAGGCATGAACCATAATTTTTGTTTTCTACTTTTATTCTAGTTTTGCAATATACATTTATAACTAGTCTATGTCCACTTCCAAATAACACTACATATCTTCCTGGGTAGTGTGACTAACCTTCTAACAAAATAATACTGATTTCTCACTCCTATCTCTTGTATTACTTGTTAGTTATTTCACTTATATTTAAGCATACATGCGCATGCATGCATACACACACACACACACACACACACACACACACACACACACACACACACACATGCACAGTGCCAAAAAGGCATTTTCAGAAGGGAGAAAACTAGATTCAAATTGTAATAGTCAATATATACCAGTAACAAAAGATGAATACAAATCACATTTGAGTTTCGCAATTATAAGAGGTGCTCAAAGTGGTTACTATAGCAAAATAAACAAGACTTATTGCTGTGTGAGGCCTCCTAGATCTTCCCTTGTGCACATCACACAACATACCAAGCATCTCAAACTTAACACAAAATGTGTGTGATTGTTAAGCATGATAGAGGTTCTGTTGCATACTCACACCTCTATTGTCATTGTATTTCTACAACATCCTCAAATTTCAAATTCTACTTCAAAATGGTCTTGTGATCCTCAAACAATAAGCATCCTTTTGCCATTTTCTTTTACTGCCCTGCCTGTTACATGGTGGTGCTAGCAGTCATTTGATTAACACCATCTTTTGAATGAATGTCATACTACACATTGCTACTGTAATTCAACTTTGAAAACTAATACACAGATAACATTTCTAAAAAAATATATGCGTGTGTGTATATATATATACATATATACACACATATATATTTAAATATGTATTTTATTTTATTTATATGTATATATACATATACATATATGTACATATATACATACATGTATACACACACACACATATTGGGCACCCTCTAGGGGAATACATTTTTTGGGGGGGGAATGGATAATTGATTCAGGATTGCTTTAGGAGTGAATTGCCACATCCTTCTCCCGTTTTTGCTATGCTGTGGATCAAGTCCAGGGCCTCAGAGAGTGCAGAGCAGAACTCTACCAACTGAGCTAAACTCTAGCCCCAATTATGTTTATATGTATAGCAAAGTAGGTATTAAAATATTTAACCTTATAACAATGTTTATAACACAATGTATGATAATGCCCATCAATAATGAATTCATGCTGAGTAGTAACTTTATCATCATAATAGCAAAAACAGTCCACCTCAACATTTATAAAATATTCTTACATGGACCACAGCTGAGAAGCTATGCAAAAAAAGTCCCTATATATAGGCCTAGTCTTTCAACTTTTATCTTTTTATTCTCTAAATCTATATTTTAAATTTGCCTAGTAAGAAGCAGTTTAAAAATTCCTTTGAGCACTCAATAAAACCATACTGTAACAATTTAATCACCTCTTAGATGTAAAATATCAGTTATTTCTCTTCTTAGCAAGATTTAATAATATGGTCCTTTTTTCTATTATATACAGAGTTCTGTAAAAACTTGACCAAATCCTGAATGCTATGTTTATAGAGGTTGGCATCTTCTGTGATATCATCACGAAAAGAAAATCTTGTGTCACATAAATTTAACATAAAGATCTTTGACAAACATACAGCCATGATTTTTTTCACTATTGGGTGGTTAAACCCAGGACATTGCTGATACTTTGCACATGCTCTGCCATGGAACTGCACCCCTACCCCATGTTTTTGTTTTTGTTTGTTTGTTTGTTTGTTTTTAATCTCAAACAGGGTCCCACTAAGTTGCACAGGCTGCCTCTACATTTGAATTCACAATCATCCTGCCTTTGCCTCCTGAGTCACTGGGATTATAAGCATGCACCGGTGTGCCTGGCATATCCATGATTTTTTTTAAATTTAAATTAAATTTTTTTTGAGGTACTGAGGGTTGAACCTAGGGCTTCACACTTGCATGCTCTGAAATGCTGGACCACTGAGCTGCACCGTTAGTCAATTTTTTTGCTTTTTTGAGACATTGTCTTGCTAAATTACACAGACTGCCTCTGGTCTCAAACTGGCAATCCTCCTGCCTCTGCCTCCCGAGTTGCTGGGATTATAGGCATGCGCCACTGTGCCTGGTTTGCATATCCATGATTTTTATATGCCTAGTTGCATCATATGGTTTGTAAGCTGGACACTGAACAAGGGATACAGGAAAAGAATTGATGCTTTTGAATTATGGTGCTGGAGACATCTGTTGAATATACCATGGGCTGCCAAAAGAACCAACAGATCTGTCATAGAAGTGCAACCAGAATGCTCCTTGGAAGCAAGGATGGCCAGATTTCATCTTACATATTTTGGACATATAGTCAGGAGAGACCAATCCCTGAAGAAAGACATCATGTTTGGGAGAGTGGCAGGTCAAGGAAAAAAAGGAAAACCCTCCACCAGGTGGATTGATACAATGTCTGCAACAATGGGCTTAAACATAAATAAGATTGTATGCCTAGCACAGAAGCAGGAAGTGTTCCGATCTTCTGTACTTAGGGGTCACTATGAGTTGGACTTGACTCGAAGGCACCTAACAACAATAACAACAGCAGCCTCAATAAAACTTTATACTTAATGATTGTACACACAGAAATATTCCTGAAAAAGAAACCCACACCAATGGTCCGATAAAGGGACTTTTAATGTACATCATTTAGAAGTATTTTGCTTTTATTTTTATAACTATGTATTAAGATACTTTTATATATCTCAGCCAACTCATGGTTGGCAACCTCCATATATCAAGAAGATGTCATAAGGCATTGAATATTCTATATACTGTATTATCAAATGTACTTAAATAACACATTTTTATTAACATAAAACATTGTGTATGTTCTCTTGTTTTCCACTACCCTTAACTACTAAGAATGTAAAACTCAATTTCTTTCTAGAATGTTTTAGAAGAAAATTTTTATTAAACATATTTTTAAAAACTTCTCAAGGAAGCTAGCTATTATAATATAGTAATCATCTATTCTGCTGATTAAGAATCCCAACAAAATATATGGTGCAGATATTAAAGGCAACATTTGTTTATCTAAGCACCCAGATGAAATTTTTAGCAACTTAACAAAACTTCTAGGCTTTAAAGTCTATTTTTCTTTCTATATTAGGTAAAACTGTACTTTAGGCAAAGTCTTTATTTTCAGACTTATTACCCTTCTATAATACTTGCTTTTAAAATTATTTGAAGAGCAGATATCTTTTAGTAGTGGTTCAGATTGTTTCAATATCTATGAAACATATTAACTAGACTAAAACATACCATTTTAAAATAGATTTTAAGAAGTTAAAAGTACCTGACTTTATAAGACAAAGCAGGTCTATGAACAGGCAGTTAAATCTCAAGTACATTTATGACAGAGTAAAATAAATTAAGATCACCTGTTTTTATTCTAAACTTTTATTGTAAATCATATTGTTATATTGTTATTTCCTTTTAAAAATGGGCTTTAAAATATTCTTTCACAAGCTTCTAACCTGGCAGTGCCTACAGCTGTACCACCCTGGTGTCCGATCTTGTCAGATCTTGGAAACTAAGTAGGGTCAGGCCTGGTTAATACTTGAATGGGAGACTGCCTAGGGATATGGGGTGTTGAGCCTTGGGAGAAGAACCTGGCAGCCCATTCCTGAAACAATCAGCCATTGAAATCCTATGAATAGCAGAGAAGCACTGACATAGAGCTAGGAATGGCACAGTGTCAGGCAGTGTTTTGTTCTGTTGTACATAGGGCGCTATGAGTCAGACTCAACTCAGTGGCATCTAACAACAACAATAACAACCACCACCACCACCACCACCACCACAACAACCTGGCAGCAACTGTTTGGTTTTAAAATGACTCATTTTTTTCTTCATCTTTAGTTTGAAAATTAACTCTCTAATGTCTGCATTTCAGCTTGGCCTGATTGGGATAAAGACCTTGAATAACAGGGGCTCTTTTTTTTTTTTTTTTTTTTTAAGCATCAGAAAAAAAGAGAGAAAATGGACAGAAGTAATAGCCCTCATGCTACAATTTAAAAAATATCCTAAGGTGGGCATAGTGGTACATATCTATAATCCCAGCACTCAAGAGGATGAAGCAGGAGGATTGATACAAGTTCAAGGCCAGCCTGGCCTACAGAATGAGTTCTAGGCCAGCCTATAGTGAGACCCTATCTTGAATGATAAATAAATAAATACCAGTAAAAATAAAAACCAATAAAAAATAAAAATTATCCTAAAGATATTTACATATACATATACATACACAAAAATGTTTGCCAAAATGCAAAGTGAAGTGGCCAAAGGTAGTCAATTATTTTTCACAAATTCTAGGAGCAGATTAAGTTTTGTTCAATGTGGTCTTGGCCTGCAGCCATACCATCATGGCATCTGGTCCCATTAGATCTTGGAAGCTAAGCAGGGTCGAGTCTGGTTAGTACTTGGATGGGAGACTGCCTGGGAACACCAGGTGCTGTAGGCTTGGAAGGAGGACCCGGCAACTCACTCCCCCCAAAAAAATCAGCCATTGAAAACCCTATGAATAGCAGAGAAGCACTGACAATAGTGTTTTGTTTGTTACACATAGGGTTACAATGAGTCGGACACTGACTTGATGGCACCTAACAACAATAACAATGTGGTCTTAGAACTCATTTGGTTCATCTTGGTGGCTGAAGCAAGAGTCAATGCTAGGTCGGTGTTTTGGATCAGTAATGTGTGCTGCTTAATGGAGATTCCTTCCCACAGTGTCACTGAGACAGATCGGGGTACCCATATCCCTCTGGGGCACTAGGCATGCAGTACATTGTTAATGCACTATTAGAATCAATATTAATGTTACTGATAAGCTTTTTTTTCTTGCTGTAAGGGCCCCTTATGGTGCTTATTTCTTTGAAAGGAAGCACTAGTGTCAAGGGTTGAGGTAATCTGTTCCCTGATTGGTGGATATTGGGCCCTCCTTGTTACTCTCGCTTCTTTGAGCAAAGGAACTGTTGTACACCTGCCACTGGGAACACTTGGAACATCTGAAGGAATTTACAGAACTGTAGCTATTTGCTACAACTCCATATCCTGAAGGTGCAATTCCAGCCGTAGCTGTTTCAAACAGTTTGCAGTTAGCACCAGTCTTTTTAGTATCATAAGCCTCAGTGAACTTTAGATGACCCTGTGACCAACCCAGGCCAGAGGAAGAGGACTTCTGCAGGTGGCCCAGCAAAAGGGACTGCTGTAACAGTACAGGGAGACAATGTCGTGATGAACATAAACACAAACCTACATTTATTTCTATGACAGAATTGTTGTGCTTGGTGCAAATACTTCTGGCTATATAAACACACTCTTCAGCTCATTTGAGCTATTCACCCTCCCATGCTTACTCCCCTGGTGTTGCAACAGGCCCAATAAAAAGCTTCTTCACTGAGGGGTATGTATGTTGTTGTTGTTAGGTGTCGTCGAGTCGGTATCCGACTCATAGCAACCCTCATAGGGTTTTCAATGGCTGACTGTCTCGGGATTGCCTTGGGAATGGATTGCCAGGCCCTTCTCCCATTTTTGCGGTGCTGGGAATTGAACTCTGGACCTCAGAGACTGCAGCACAGCACTCCACCCACTGAGCCAAATCCCAGGCCCGAGGGGTATGTATAGAAGAGGTAAATAACAGGCTAGGGCAGCAGAGCAGAGAGCAGAACAGAAGAGAGCAGAGGAGAAGGGGAAACTTGTTGGTCATATAACTGCCCACAAGATTTCCAGGGAGTTATATGCCACTCCTATAAGGCCATTTGGGAGGGAGAGAGGACCACTCCAGTAAGGAAGCCCACCTGGGAGAGAGTTAATGATAGTGCTGCTTTGAGAAATCTTGGCGAGAACTTCTTTGGAGGAGGGAATTCCTCCCTTCAGCGTAGCTGTACATAAAGGCTCTCCATGAGTTACCCATACCCCTGTATAAAACCCTCAATAAACTCATGGTTCACAAAGAATACTGTCTTTTGCTCTGTCTGCTTTCCAGTTTGCTTTCATGCAACACAAGTAAACAATTTCACAAACAAGAATGAGACGATCAGTAAGAGTTTACCAGGAATTTTCCAAATTGCAAAGCCACACAATTAGAGTACTCTTCAAAATAAGACCAGGTCAAAAACCAAAAGCCCTTTTCCTTTACCAGTTCACCCATATGATGCATGTCTAGGCAACCAATGCTGTACTGGAAGAGAAGTGAAATCTCAGGCTCCTGGCATCTTTGGGGAATTCCCCCATACTCTAGCTCTGGGGGTTGGCTAAGCATGAGTTTTTCTTCTGGCTTGCTGTATCAAAAACCTGCAACTGGGATGCCAGGCCCATAGCCCACTACCTTCCAAAGAAAACTGGGAGACAGAAATTGGCAAAGGAAAAAAATGGGTTTATTTACAATGTGGCCAAAACGAACAAAAGAAAAGTCCTTAGTTTTTCTCTGCCTTTCCTGTAGCTGTGCTACAATTTATAGCAAAGATGAAAACAAACTGAAACAAAAGCCAGAAAATATATGTATATATGTATATTTAGCTGTGAGATAAGTTATCAAAACTGTGAGACATGTCTTTCTGAGAGAGAGGACCCCTCCAGACATTAATACTTCAGGCTCTCAGCATGGGATCTCTTGGGGAACTCTCAAGTCCCCCAGGGTCCATCCTTCCAGGGCTCCAACATACTGTTACAATAGTTTTATTTCAAGACTTTGAATATATCACCCACTCCTTTCTGGCATATATGTATTTTGCTGAGAAATCCACTAATAATCTCCTGCCAGCTACCTCATATTTGGTGAGTCTCTTGCTGCATTCAAGATTCTCTCTTTGAGTTTTGACAATTTGATAGTAATGTGTCTCAGGATGGGTCACTTTGGATTTTTCCTGATTGAAGGTTTTGAGCTTCTTGAATTTGTATGTGAATTTCTTTCCTCATTTGGAAAGCTTTTTTTCCTGTTATTTCTTCAGGTAAGCTTTCTTTCCCTTTCTTGCTCTCTTATCATTCTTGGATGTTCATAATTCATATATTGGTTTGCTTGATAGTGTCCCATAAGTCCCTTAAACTCTTATCACTTTTTTCATTTTATTTCTTTTTTGCTCATATAACTTAATTACTTCAAATGACTTGTCTCCAAGTTTATTAGTTTTCTCTGTCTAATAAAAACTGCTATTTAACCCTTCTAGTGAATTTTTCAGTTTTGTTGCATTTTCAGCTTCAGAATTTCTGTTTGGTTCTTTTAATAGTTTTTTCCTCTTTATTGATATGCTCAATTTTTTTTTCATGTATCATTTTCTTGACATTTTTCAAGTTCTGATTTTGTTCTCTTTTAGCTCATTGAATAACTTTATGAAGGTCATCTTAAATTACTTGCCAGGCAGCTCACAAATCTGCATTTCTTAGGGTCACTTTCTGGAGTTTTAGTTTATTCTTTTGATTGGGACATGTTTCCCTGTTTCTTTGTATGCCTTGAGATTTATTGTTACTATTATTGAATCTTGGGCATTTGAAAAAACAAGCACGTTGCCTAGTCTTTAGGGACTGGCTTCATGCAAAACTTATCAGACAGATTCTAGGAACTCTCAAATGTTTTCTAAGGATGTTTCTTCTCTGGTTGGTCTAGGTACTTTTTGTTATCTCAGATTCTCTAAATAGCTTGTCTCTATTTCTTCTCAGAAGCCGTAGTATCTCGCTTCCCCTTTTGTCTGCCTGTGGAACTGCAGTCCTACTGTGCTACAATGATTGCATCTGACAAGTTGTGGCATGACATCAAGACATCACTCAGGAGGAAAGCAAAAGGTTACTAAAAACACAGGAAAAAAAGAAAAGACCAATTTACATGTCAAAAGAGACCCTGAAGCTTTCCCTTGAATGAGGAGTAGCTGAAGTAAAAGGAAGACATGATGAAGTTAAAGAACTAAACAGAAGATTTCAAAGGGCAGCTTGAGAAGAGAAAATCAAATATTTTAATGATATTTGCCAAGAGCTAGAGATAGAAAAACAAAAGGGAAGCACATGATCTGATTTTATAAAGCTTAAGGAACTGAAGAAAAAACTTAAGCCTCAAGTGTTAATAGTAAAGGATTCTACAGGGAAAATACTAAATGATGCAGGAAACATCAAAAAAAAGATGTAAGGAACACACAGAGTCATTATACCTAAAAGAATTGGTGGATGATCAACCATTTCAAGAGGCTGCATATAATCAGGACCCAATGTTACTGAAGAAAGAAGTGGAAGCGGCCTTAAAGGAATTGGTGAAACATAAGGCTCCAGGAATTGATGGAATACAAATAGAGATGTTCCAACAAACAGATGCAGGACTGGAGGTGCTAACTATTGCCATGAGATTTGGAAAACAGCTACCTGGCCAACTGACTGGAAGAGATCCTGATCTGTGCCTACTCCCAAAAAAGGGAATCCAACTGAAAATGGATATTATCAAGTGATATCATTAATATCACACACAAGTAAAATTTTGCTAAACATCATTCAAAAGCGACTGTAGTAGTATATAGACAGGGATCTGCCAGAAAATCAAGCCAGATTCAGAAGAGGGCGTGGAATCAGGGACATCATTGCTGATGTCAGATGGATATTAGCTGAAAGCAGAGAACATAAGAAAGATATCTGTCTCTTTTTTATTAACTATGCAAAGCCATTTGACTATGTGGATCATAAAAAATTACGGGTAACATTGAGAAGAATGGCAACACCAGAGCACTTAATTGTACTCATGAAGAATCTGTACAAGGCCCAAGAGGCAGAACAGAATAAGGAAACTGTTTGAACAGAACAAGGAAACTGCCTGGTTTAAAGTCCAGAAGGTGTGTGTTAGGCCTGAATCCTTTCATACCTCTTCAATCTCTATGCTGAGCAAATAATCTGAGAAGGTGGACTTTATGAAAAACTCAGCATCAAGATTGGAGAAAGACTTATTAACAACCTGTGTTATGCAGATGACACAACTCTGCTTGCTGAAAGTGAAGAGGATTTGAAACATTTACTGATGAAGATCAAAGAAGACAGCTTTTAGTATGGATTGTGCCTTAGCATCAACAAAGTAAAAATCTTTACCATTGAGTCAGTAAGCAACTTCATGATAAATGAAGAAAAGATTGAGGTTGTTCAAGACTTTGCTTTACTGGGTTGCAAAATCAACACCCATGGAAGCAGCAGTCAAGAAATCAAAAGACACATTGCACTGGGAAAAGCTGTTGCAAAAGACCTCTTTGAAAAGTATTGAAAAGTAAAGATGTCACATTGAAGACGAAGATGTACCTGACTTATGCCATGGTATTTTCGGTTGCATCATATGGTTGTGAAAGCTGGACACTGAACAAGGGAAACAGGAGAAGAACCAATGCTTTTGAATTATGGTGCTGGAGACAAATATTGAATATACCATAGACTGCCAAAAGAACCAACAGATCCATTCTAGAAGAAGTGCAACCAGAGGGCCCCTTGGAAGCAAGGATGGCGAGACTGCATCTTACATATTTTGGACATGTAGTCACAAGGGACCAATCCCTGGGGAAGGACATCATGTTTGGGAGTGTGGCAAGTCAATGAAAAAAGAAGACCCTCAACCAGGTGGATTGACACAGTGGCTGCAACAATGGGCTTAAACATAAAAAAGAGAGTTTGCTTGGCTTCTGTGGTATAAAGGGTCACTATAAGTTGTACTTAGCCTGCAGCCATAGCCCTGTGGTATCCGATCCTGTCAGATCTCGGAAGCTAAGCAGGGTCGGGCCTGGTTAGTACCTGAATGGGAGACCGCCTGGGGAAAACCAGAAGCTGTAGGCTTGGGAGAAGGACCTGGCAACCCCCTCCCAAAAAATCAATCTGCCATTGAAAACCCTATGAACAGCAGAGAAGCACTGACAATAGTGTTTCCCCTGTTGTACAGAGGGTCGCTATGAGTCGGATACCAACTCGACGGCACCTAACAACAACAACAACAACAACAACAACAAGAACAGCAACATATATAACAGTGCTTCTGTGCTATTTATAGGGTTTTCAGTGGCCTGGCATGGAATTGGGAAGTGTTTTGTTCTGTTGTATATAGGGTTGCTATGAGTTGGACTCGACTTGAAGCCATCTAATAACAACAACAACATATTTGACAGCACTTCTCTGTTATTTACAGGGTTTTCAATGGCTAGTTATTTTGGGAGTGGGCTGCCGGGTCTTTCTCCCTAGTGTTGACATTCAGCTAAAACCTCTCTACCATGGGTGGCCCTACTGGTATCTGAAATACCGGTGGCATAGCTTTCACCATTATAGCAACACACAAGCCTCCACATCTCGACAAGTTGACAGGCATTTAGACCCTTACAAAGTCCAATGAAAAAAGGCTCATGTTAAATTCTGTAAACACCACATATAAACACACTTTCAATATGTTAATGGAAAAATCTACATCATTAAGGGTTTGTAGAAAATGTATTATAACTGACAAAATTCAGAACTCTGATGTACCTATAGCTTTTGTTGTTGTTGTTGTTAGCCAGTGAACTAATTTAAGGACAAAAACTAATAATAGTAAGCACTAAACTTAATGCATAATAAGTAGTTAACAAATACTCATTGACTTCCCCCCCTACTTCCACCTGCCAGATTATCACAGTGGAGCTGTTCTATATTTACAATGACTCAGCATAGAGTATATTGATAATTTACCTCTATACCAGAACATAGTGCTGGCATTTAGTTCAGTGGGTAGAATGCTGCTTTCAACTCTCTTAGGACCCAGGTTTGATCCCCAGCACTGCAAAAATGGAAGAAGGACATGGCAATCCACTCCCCAAGCAACCTGGAAATAATCAGCCACCCAAAACCCTATGAGGGTCACTATGAGTAGGATCCGACTTTCAGCACCCAACAACAACATAAAAGAGCATGAAATTTCATGGATACACACCTCTTTGCCATAAGCATACAGAAAGTTGCTTCGGGGATGAAACACCATTCCAATGGGAGGAGAGAACGAGGGAGGAAAGTAGAAAGGTGGAAATTTTGGTTGGGCACTTGGCTGATTATCTTTCAGGATGTTCACAGAGACAGAGGCAATTTTGCTACTCTAGATAAACAAAGCATGAAGAAATCATAAGAATTTTCTCATTATTACTAGTCCTAGTTAAAATTTTAGACTTTCAAATTCTTGATATCTCTTTATTCTGCAGCCCTTTCTTTGCACTCATTTTATAGATGAAGTTGAGGAGACTAAATAATTTGTCTAAAGTTGTGTAATAAATGGAATGGAGAATCATTTCCAAACTCAGCAGACAGACTCAAATGACCATGCTGCTCATAACTCTCATGACAAAAGTACAGATGCCTGAGCCACATACCAGTTCTACTGGATCATGGTCTTGAAGGGGATCAGAATATGAATTTTGAGGTCTCTATTATTGAATATAAAAGGGTAAAGACAAAAGTGTTTTTTTCCTCTTTTACAATATCAAAGGTATTTCTCATGGCTCTGAGAATAATTATAATTTATAGCTAGGATTATAGACCTTTGAAATATAAAATATAGTTCTGTGGTAACTGGTTCCATTTTTTATTCTTTTTAATAAGCCATTTTATGGAACCTTAAATTTATATTGAAATATATATATATATACTTATATTCTGCTGGAGAATTAGCAAAGGACAAACACTGTGTAACTGGCATCATGATTTCCATTTCCATCAAGCTGAATGACAATCAGAAGCAAGAAATCTCTTAAGTGTCAAACGATACTATTAATCATAAATACTTTTGCTATAGCCAATTTTTATCAGGTTCTATTTCCAAAGATAATGAGAATTTGGAAATAGCTTTTGCTAAGGTAAACTAGCATTGCTGTGGTGTCAAGAACAATCACCCCCGGGCTATAAGACCTACTTGGTCATAGAAGAGGTAAACTCCGTTATTACGTTCCTGGTCAATAAGAAATGTTTGTACACTGGGCATAGTTTTGGCGCCTTTAAAAACGTGAGGTAAGCAAGGCAACCATTCAAGAAATGGTTCTTTACTATAAAAACAAGAGCTTGCCTACAAAAAGAGAAAGGAAAAGTTAGTGCTGTTTCTAAAATATAACTCCTAATTTTTTACTGTAGGAAAACAAACTAATGAATCATTATGTTGTCTTGACTGGCCACAAATCATACATATAAGTCCTTAAGGCGTGTGCCTCTCTTCTGAGTGAGATGAATTCAGAAAACACTGGAAGCATCACCTTCTGGTATGGATTATTTCTCTAGAATCACTGTGTAGGTCTAGAGTTAACATACAGTAATTAGGTAACTGCTATCAGACCTAAGTAGAGATACCACTGGGAGCAAAGTGTGGTTGTTATGACTTTCAGTGTGTAGAACTGCCACTTTAAAAAGATTAATAACAATTCATGAAATCTTGCATAACAAAATTTCTTACCTTTTAAGATATTCAATATCATACCTCACTTAGGGTCCTGTTTCTGTCAAAGGTGATAGTAACATAATCAACTGTAAAATATGAAGGAAGAGAAAATATCAATAGCACCTATGTTTCTAGAATTAGAAGGGTTAGTGTTACTAGTCTCTACAAAAACAGCAGAAGATATGTGTCATCAGGTAATACATACTTGAATACACTTTGCTTACACTTAGCAGGTGTGCCTATCATCCCCCCTCCTCTCTCTCTCTTTGACAAGATCTCATTATGTAACCCAGGCTGGTCTCAAACTCTCAATCCTCCTGCCTCTGTTGTCAAGTGCTGAGACACACACCTTCCTGTCTCAAATACAAGTTAATTTTTCCTCATTTTTAGTTCATCAATTTATATGAAACAAACTTATCTTTACATTTTATTTCATTTTTATTGTCTCAAATGTAAGTTAATTTTTCCTCATTTTTAGTTCCTGTCTCAAATGCAAGTTAGTTTTTCCTCATTTTTAGTTCATCAATTTATATGAAACAAACTTATCTTTACATTTTATTTCATTTTTATTGAATGTCATTTAAGCTATACATGTTATCTATATTGATACAAGTCTGTTAATATATACTTAACTAATATTTACCTTCAAAACGTTCTTTGTTAGCAAAACATCTTTCGTTATACCACAATTTTCCTTTGACATAGTCAACCTACGTAAATAAATAAATGAAAATACCACTCAGGCAATATGTACACTTAAGGTATGAAACAGAAAGAAACTTACTAAAAAATTCCAAAGTTTGAAAGTTCAAGGATGTGAGGCAAACAGAGAAAAATTGTATGCAAAGAAAATAAAAGGTTGTATAATGAAGTTAAGAAACTAGAATATGTATTTTGAACAATCACCAAAAGGGAATATAAAGAGAAGAAATTGTACAAGAATTAGCTCTTCAATTAGAATTGAAGATGTTCTTGTCTACCAACTGTCTTTCTGAAGCTACTGGAGCCCTTAGTATTGCACATGATTATCTTTTATTCCTCATTGGATGAAGCTGGGGTTAGGGAAACCTGAAGAAGCCTGATGGCAGCAAGTAGCACCAAGAAAAAGGTCCTGCAAATGGTAATCAGAGAGAAGTTGTAAAGAAAGTGAGATCGTATGTGCTGGATATTAATTACAGGCAATTTGAGATGGTTTGGTTACAGGAAGATTCTGGTTTTCAAATTATCATTGGGACATAAAGAAGACCTTACATTTTTATACACTAGTAATAAAATCTGCATAATCTGTGCATAAAAGCCTTTAAAATGGTCAAAAATTTGTTCTGGTGATGGTTACACAATTCTGTGAATATACTAATTATCATTGAACTGTACATTTTTAAAGGGTAAATTTTACAGTAGGTGATTTATACCTCAATAAAACTGCTAAAAAGATGAAATGAAGAACAATTTATTTGAATTATTTCTATAACTGTTCACATTAAGGTATTATATTAAATAAAACTTTATTTATTTATTTATTTTTGAAACAAGGTCTCACTGGGTAGCCCAGGATGTCCTCAAGCTCTCGATATTGCTGTTTCTGTCTTCCAAGTGCTGGGATTACAGGACTGTGCCACCACACCCAGCCTCAATAAAACTTTTGAGTTCTCATACAAATCTTCAAGTTTGCAGGATATTATAATTATCATGATAATACATGGACAATTAATATAGAATCTTTATTGGGGCCCTGAACTATTCCTCTTCCTTCTGTTTAGATTCTTCTTGGATTTTTTTCTACTTGGAATCAAACTGATAATAGCCTAGTAATTATCCTTAAGGATAATTTAATTCAGATCAGGCTGACCTTATGCCAAAGTAAGCTCATGATCCAGGCCTGACCTGGAGTCTCTGGGTTTTTTAGGAATGAACACATTATCTGAGCCATGAGGGTCATGAAAAATCACTCTTGAGATGCTGAAATGACTTTATTCCTTTTGAGATTGCTAAACTGGTATACATAAGCCTGGCAATTATTCTTACTAACGACTGGGGAAAACTCACTGAGAATGAAGCTAATATAAAGGAGAGCAGAGCCAAAAACTGAGAGCACAGAATCCTCCGGATATCTAATAGGCAGTGAATCCAGTTACATCGGAAAGCCAGATTGACTCTAAATTGCCTGTTTACATCAGCTAACACTTTCCCTTCCTTTGCTAAATCAGTTTTAGTTTTGTTTTTCTTACAGGCCTCTGAAAGGTCCTATTTGCATGGACAAGAGAATCCAACTACTTTTAAAGTAAATTTTATTCCTTATTCTTGAGGTTTACAAAATAATGTTATGAGATACATACAGATGGTAAAATGGTTACTATAGTGAGATTTTTTTTAGAAGGTTCTATATTGTACCATGTACTGACATTTTTTCATATGTAATGTTATTTAATCATTTTGACTCTGACAGATAGACACTGCTGTTGTTAGGTGCCGTCAAGTTGGTGTCTGACTCAGCGACCATATGTACAACAGACAAAACACCATTATTGTGCTTCTCTGCTATTCATGGGGTTTTCAATGGCTTTTTTTTTTTTTTTTTTCAAGAGTGGGATGCCAGGTCCTTCTTGTAAGCCTATAGTATCTGGTGTTCCCAGGCAGTTTCTCATCCAAGTACTAACCAGGCCCGACCCTGTTTAGCTTCCAAGATCTGATGGGATTGGATGCCACAGTGGTATAGCTGCAGGCAGATATTGTTAGGTCCATTTTAAAATAAAGAAATTGAGATTCAGAGAGTTATACAACTTGTTCAAAGTTACATGGCTAGTAAATTAGTCCAAGATTTAAATCCAGTCTGTCTTTATTTGTTCATTCATTGATTCAACAAATGTTTGTTGAGATTGCCTGTGTTAGATATTAGGAAAAAGAGTAAAATAAGATAGATCGTAACCTGAACTTAACATCTTGTGATGCTAGTCAGGTTACTCCACAGACAAAACAGGATGACAATTGATAGGATATTCACACTGAGAGCTTTGAGATTGCACTGAAGGTGTACCCTAGTGGTCAGGGAGGAATTCCTACAGAATGAGGAGAAATTCTCTAAGTGAAATAGAAGGAACTGGTAGGAGTGCATGATAAATCATGTCATGCAAAGGACTTGTTGTTGTTAGGTGCCATCCAGTCAGATCCAACTCATAATGACCCTATATACAATAGTCAAAACACTTCCTGACACTGTGCCATGCTGGCACTATTGTCAGTGTTTCTCTGCTATTCATAGGGTTATCAATGTTGGTTTGTTTCAGGAATGGGTTGCCAGGTCCTTCTCCCCAGCCTGCAGCATGTGGTATTCCCAGATGGTCTCCCATCCAAGAACTAACCAGGCCAATCCTGGCTAGCTTCTGAGATCAGGGGGGATCAGATGCCAGGATGCAATGGCTGAAGACTTAAGTCCATACTAAATATTTTGGTGGATAACCAACAGATTTAGCCTCATGCCAAGTTTCCATTTTAGAGCTTTTATACTTACTACTACCTGTGTCTAGATAAGATATGTCAAACAGATTCCTTGAAATTCAAATGTCTGCTTAAATTTCACCTGTCTCAAGAGGCCTGCTATAACCACCCTCTTTCAAAATAGAACACTCTCTTCCTTATATTCTTTATTTCTCTTACTCTGCTTTAATTTCAACAGGCACTATTATCTAAAATCACATTATATATTTGTGTACTTGTTTATGGCCTACATAAACGTAAGAATGTTAAGTGACATAAGAATCGGGACTTGATTTATCCTCTTGTCTGAACACATAGATTATATGAAGTGTTCAACAGTTTTTGCTGAATGGATAAATGAATGAATAAATCATCAAGTACTTACTTACCTGCTGAAACAGTCACATATATCCCATTCCTAACATTTTTCCTTCAACCTTACCTCTTACAAAAGAGGTCTATCCAAGGTACATCCCTATGCCTATAAAAGTAATTTCACTTTTCTCCTTTCCTCTCCTCCTCAACTCCAATACTTCTCTAGCTTTGGAACACTTGGATTTCCCCTCTCTCACCACTACCAATAACCCCTGAGATTTGCTGAGATATTTTATTTCAATGGGATCAATTATAATATCCTTGAAAACGCTAAAAATCTTTATGAAGGGTAATTTGTGATATTTTAATATTTCATAAGAATTTATCCCTTGATTTACCAATCCAAGTTCTCAGAATGCATTGTACCAATATACCTGGACACATAAGATTCCTAAATACACAATTATTAATGGCAGTATTGTTTGTATTATCAAAGAATTGGAAAATTATTCAAGCATCCATCAGTAGGGTAAAGGTTAAATAAACTCTGACAAGTCCACACAATGGAATACTTGCAGTTCTGAAAAAAGAAACAAGAAGCCAGGCATGGTGGAACATGCCTGTAATTTCTGCACTCAGATGGCTGAGGCAGGAGGACTGTGCATTTAAGGACAGCCTGGGCTACATAGTGAGACCCTGTCTCAAGAAAAAAGGAAGGATGGAAGAAAGGAAGGAAGGAAGGAAAGAAAGAAGGATGAAAGAAAGAAAGAAAAAAAGGAAGACAAGAAAAAAGAAAGGCCATTCTTCATGTACTAGTATGAATTTTTTTTCCTGTGACATATTGATACATACAGATAGTAGGGTATGTATGTAGTATACTTAGTATATTGTGTAAGACAGTGAAGAGAAGAACATATATTCATAATTACTTGAATTTACAGTAAAAATACTGAAAAAATAAAATAATAAAATGGTTACTCATAAGGGACAGGGAAAAGCTGGGTGAGTTTACTCAGAAGTGAGAGTGAGACTTCTCAGTGTATATCTTTATATAACTTTTTTGATTTTTAACTGTGGATGTATCGCCTGTTCGCAAACAATATTTTTTGGACATTTTTGTGCAAAACAGAAAAAGCACCTCTTTCCCTCAGTGGGCACAGAGCAACACCTGGGCAAGTAGATGGGAAAGTAAAGTGTCAGACAGATTTCAGCCCCCACTCTCTTCATCTGGGTGCCCTGTGGGGAATGTGGCCTGAATAACCACAGCAAGTCTACACAGGGCACAGAAGAAGGGGTGAGAGAGGCCTCTGAATGGAGGGGCACTTCTTCCTTGAAATGTTTTCTAGTTCAAACTAAATAATATTACAGTAACAGGAATCATCAATATTGTAAATCACTGCCTTACAGCTCACAATCTCTCCAGTCAGCAAGTAAACAGATCATCTTCTAACTGATCTTTGGAAATGAAAAGTTTCTTACCCTTTCAAAACCACAAAAATCTGCCCTTGAAAGCTAGAAGAAGAAGAAGAAAAAAAAAAGAAACTTAAAATTTTGCTTGCATATCAGAAGGCATAACAAAGCATAGCAATGTAAATTATACCAAAGGAAATTTGGGGTTTTTTTCTATTCGAGCAGTTAGGAAGGTCAAGCACAAGAGAAGTCTTTGATGGGGGGTGGGTGGGATGGGGGGAGGAAGCACACAAGAGGGTAAGGGGGAACCTATATGAATAATGTACAACAAAATGTGTATATGGAAATGTCACAATGAAAAGCATGTCAGAATGAATCACATTAAGGTGTACATTAAAAATTTCCAATAAAAAAGTCACATAAAAACTATTTTTCTCTTTAATTGACATGTAGTAATTATACATATTTATGGGGTACAGTATGAACTTTCAACATATATATACAATGTGTAATGATCATATCTGGTTAATTGGCATGTCTATACCTCAGACATATATCATTTCTTTGACAATACATACTTTTAATTTATGCTACTTTTAATACTATATTTATCTTTATAAATTACCTTATAGCATTTTGGGAACATATATAGCTATAAATAAATAGACAAGTAGATAGATAATGTCTTCTATGTGTATATATTTGAAACTTACTATAAATGTGTTTAGCAATAAAACTAGCACCATTTCCAAATCATATATTGAATACTATAAGGTGAAGGAAAAAGTTGTTGTATCATGCTTTTTCTTTTTTCTTTTTTTCAGTATGAATGTGTTGAACCCAGAGTTTTGCGTTTTCTAAGCAAGTGCTCCACCTTGGAGCTGTACCCTCAGCCCATTTTTCCACTTCTTATTTTGAGACATGGTCTTGCTAAGTTGTCTAGGCTGCCTCTGGCCTCATACCTATGATCCTTTTGCCTCAGCCTCCCAAAGAACTGGGATTATAGGCATGTGCCTGGTGCTCAGCTGCTTTTGCATTTTTTAAAAGGGAGGATCATTTCAATTTTGAGATATACAAACACATAATTCAAATGCCAAATATTTGTTTTCATATCACAGAAGATATTTAATGCTAGCAATTATTTACAAAGAGATTTACATACCTTTAAGGCGTTGTTTGTTGGATAACGAAGATCTGTGCTTACAAAAAGACCCAAAGAAGTGAGGATAACTAAAAAATGATTTGCTAAAACCATATCGATGACTGAAAGCTCTGTGTGTTCTAAAGGAAGAAATCAAATCACATCATGGGTTAAAAAGAAAAAAGTGAGCTCTTTAGCAAAGGACATTTCATAAATACTGAACAAGTATTGGCAGAAGTGAGGTGCTGAAGATGAAGGCAGTTAGAGGAATTACCTTCTCGAAGTTGGGAATAGATGGTATCTGTCAAGTCATACCAAGTGGTTTCCTCGTATCGCCAAAATCCAGAAGAAGTTAGACCTATGAAAACTCCTACCACGAAAGAAAAGAAAAATTAAAGTTAGAATTGAGCTTGTCACTCAATTCTATGATGCTAGGCCTTTGGGGCAAGAGCATGAACCTGCTCCATCTTCCAACCCAATCTCTTCCCCACCTCAACTCCCCTCTCCTCAGTTTGAATCTCACTTCTCCAGGCAATGGAAAAATGAAGTAACTATAGGATATATCATAGGATTTTAGCTAACTATCTCATTGATTCCTAGAATAGCTGTTATCTCTGGGAATAATATGCCTTTAAAATCAGTCTTCTTAATGTATTGGTTTATCCTAAATATATCTTTCAGGTTATGCTTATTAAGTATTTTGTTTACACTGAAGGAGATCAGACTATGCCACTCCAAAATATGCTGCTTTGGCTTACGGAATATTTTGAGCTGAAGGAACTGAGAACCAGTAGAGATAGGCTCTGTCCTTGCTTTTTCTGCGAAAAACTAGGGCATAAATTTCCCTTTGTACCAGGAAATGAAGAACACTTTTATCACTGGAGATGGGGAACAGATCCCATACAAGTTTGGAAAAATAGATCTTACTAAAATCACCCTTATCTTCCATTCATTTCCCCACATATTTTCTATTACTTTTTTATTATGTCCATTGAAACACAATTCCCTTCTTTTATTAACATGGTATACCAGTTCCAAGTTTAATCTCTTGAATTTTACTTCCTTTCTGTGAATTCCTGTTCATGAAAATATTAATAAAAATTCTGTGCCTTTTCTCCTGTTGTCTTTTGTTACTGAACATAACTGTGTAGAGAAATTTTTTTTCTCCCTGACAATATTTTTCTTTTCTTCTTTTCTTTCCTTTTTTCTTCTCTTTCCTTCTTTCATTCTTTCCTTCCTTCCTACCTCCCTCCTTCCCTCTCTTTTTCTTTCTTTCTTTCATTAGTACTATGAGACTGAACACAGGGCCTCACACATATTTTGCAAGTTCTCTACTACTGAGCCACACTCCCTACTCTTTATTTTATTGTTTATGTTGACACAGGGTCTCGTTATGTTTGCAGGGTGCCTCTGGCCTCAAACTTGAGATCTTCCTGCTTCTACCTCCAGAGTCACTGGGATTACAGGTAGGTGCCACGGTGCCTGGTAACAATAGACTTCTAAACATAAAGGTGTTCTCAGTTCAGGAATATCATTTTATTTTTTTTAAGTAAGAAAAATAATCAGTTTAATAATTACAAGGATACAGCACAAACTCTGTAGTTGCCAACACCAGGATGCTGCCTGCGACACTGAGTTTCCCACATAGGAATACCATTTTAGCTAACAATAATCCAAGAAGAAATTCAAATGTGAACTCTGAGAGGGAATAAACTATGAGTGGCTTTAGTATTTTTGAATTAAACATGGAAAAAATTTGTTAAAACCTCTTGAGAACCTCTTAACATAAGAAGATGGAATATACTGCAAATACTGAAAGCACATTATCCCTTGATCCCACCTTTCTTTGGCCATAGCTTGGGAAAGTTGAATCTTTTGTGTTTTAAATATGGAGTGTTAGTCTGAAGTTTTGTCAACAGGCATAACTACGTGGGAGTGGGGTTTGTTGGGTGCTAAAACACTTGACAATCAAAAGATTATACTTTATTTCCCTAAGGTGGACATAGGATGAATCATATTTTCAAGTGTATTTTTTCACTCTCAGTTCTTTTCTATGTAGGGAAAGACACAAAAGAAGTGTTATTGTTTGTCTACTTTTTCCAGAAAGAGGAAAGCTAAAGACAAGCTTTCTCTTTCTAAGCATTAAGTCCAGTTTTGCAGGCAACTGTGGAGTTTTTAAGTACGAATGGTTATAGGTGCCCAGCATGGTAACACATGACCAGACTCCTGCAAAGTTGAGAAATTTTTAATAATGAAATAAGCAATAAAATAAACACCTTATTCTGGTTTGTATTTTTAGACTGAACTAAAGTTACAGGCCACTCTCTATGGCAACTATCCAAGATTGTATCCCAGGGTTATGAAAATTAACATAGACCACTGTGGGTTGACTTTTATTCTAATGGCAAAGGGAAGTCATTGGAGTGTTTTAAGAAAGAAAGAGATGCAATCAAATCTTTACTTTAGAATTTCACTCTGGTATCTGTATGAAGGTACGTTGTACTGGGTCAAGAACATAAACACAGACACCACTTAAGAGGCCGGATTAGTCTAGCAGACAAGCAATGTTGAGATGACATAAGATTTTATCAGAGGAGAGAAGTAGTCACATGGGTTGGACCTTGGAGAAAGCATCATTCTGGGATTCTCTAACAGTAGAGCAGTCAGGAATGTGTCCTACATTTTAGTTTTGAGTAATTGTATGCTAATTGGGATAAAGAATACTGAGGAGGAACAAATTTTAGGAGGTGATGAATCAAGAGTTCTGGATTAGACTTATTATATTTGAGATCCCCATTAGACATCAAGGGGAAAGGTAAAACAGACATTTGGACACAGGAACAGCTTGGTTTGTACCAGCAGTATGGAATTGAGAACCATCAATCTGCAGATGTCATTATTATGATGAGACTGGACTGAATTTTCCAGAGAAAGAGCATGGTTGCTCTGGAAGGAAACACAGGGACAAAGCCCTAGGTTGATCAACATTTAGAGGTCACACTGAAAAACAGTTTAGAAAACTAAGCAGTGACCAATGAGGTAAGAGAGAAGCAACTGAAGGTGATGTCAAGAAAGCTCTTGAAGGGGAGAAAGTGTTTTAATGGCAGAAGGCCAACTGTGTTAATGCTGTAGGGAGAGAAAGTATAATGAGGATGACAAATTGGCTGTTAGGATTGGCAATGTGGAGATCATGGCCAATCTTGAGAAGAACTGTTCTGGGAGAGTGGTGGAAACAGAACTCTGATTTACAGCAGAATAAAGATAAAATGGGAGGTGAAAAAGTAGCACTCTGTACAATAAATTCTTCCCCAAAATTTTGCTGGGAAGAAAACAGATAAATAGAAGACAGGCAGGAGATAAATGAAAGTTCTCTTTAAGATGGGGGATATTGAAGCTTGTTGGTATGCTGATGGATGAGATCCAGTGAGAAGGGAGAGCATGACAGTGCAGGAGAGAGAGGAGGAGTGAGGACAGATGCAAGAGCAAAGTTCTTCAAGTGACTAGAAGGAAAAGGATATGGACAAGGGATAGGGATAGCTTTCATAGTAGTAGAGGCACTCCACACAGTGAATCCGACAGAGTGAAAGGCAAAGCATGCCGGCATGAATGCAAGTAGAAGGGCAGATTTGCAGGTGCAATAAAGAGTTTCTGTGATAAATCATTTTTTCTGCAAAGCATTACATAAAGGCATCACTGAGGGTGAGAGGGGAAAGAAGGTGATGCCAAGTGTTTGAGGAATGGAAAGAGATGTGATGAGGTCTTCCTACACAAGGGGAAGATGAATACACCAGGGAAGAGGGATAAGATGTCTAGGCAGTGCTGAGTGCTCTTTTGAGATCTGTGATCATGAACTGGAAGTGAGACACACTGGTAGAATTTTAAAGGTGAAACGGGTAAGCAATTATATTCTAGCAGCATGTGCTCTTCTAGTGCATGAGCACAGGTGGTCTTAACCAGAGGTGGAGTTGTGCAAGGAAGAAGGAGAAGGGCAAGACGTTACAGAGTACTTATAAGGATTAAGCATGAAACTCATGGTGAGGAAACAGAACAGTAAAGATTTTGAGTAGTGTTAGGGTTTGAATGTAAAATGTCCCCCAAGGCTCAGGTTTCAATGCTTGGTCTCCAGCAGGTGGCACTGTCTGAGGAGGCTGGGGAGCTTTGGAAGGTAGGACATAGCTGGTGGAAGTTGTTGCTGAGGGCAGGCCTTTGAAGTTTTACCAGGCTCCTGATTCTGGTGGGGTTTCTGTTACAGTTTGCCATATTTTGAAGACCTCACCTCTGCCTCCTCTTTGGCCACACCCTCCCTGCCAACAGGAACTGAACCTCTGAAACCATGGACCAATGAAATACTTTCCTCCCTGAAGTTGTTCTGTCTCAGTGGCGTGAAAAGCTAAACTAACACAGGTAGTGAAAAAAGTGGTAGGGACAATGGGTCAAAGTCTCAATGATACCAACGAAATGCTGGAGTGTGAGTTTTGGAGTAGACAGAATAGGAAGCAATACAATGTCAGATGCTCACAGTGTAGATGATGACATTATTACAGATGATGAGGTAGGCCTCCTCATCTGGATGACCCATGCCATATCCAGTTTCAAGGCATGGGTCATCCAGATGGATAGTGAAGGCACTGAAAATGTGACAGAAATCAAAGTGGAGAGGAAGGCAGAGACCAGAGACTAAACTCATTAATGAATGAATGTGAGTGACAGGGAGGTCACCAGATGCTGACCTCAAAGAGAGTTACAGGGAAGTAAAGTCTGAGGTCAAAGGAACTAGGAGTTTTGAGAGAGAGGACAGGGGTAATTATTATGTAGCTGTCTTGAGAAGCAAAGACAACAACCCCGGGAAGAGGACTGCAGGGGAAAGACTGTTATGTGTGGATGGCCAGGCTACTCTTCATGGCAAGAAAGTTAAGGAATTGTTCAGGGAAAAAGTAAGGGGTATGAGGGAGTTTGTTGATGACAAAGCATAGATTTTAATGACTAGAACTTGGGGGATAGAGAGGAAGAAGTTTGGATTAAAGAAGATTGAGAACAGTATGTAGCATGAGGTTACAAGTGATTTGGGGGTGCTTAAGATGTCTGTGGAGACGAATATTGAATATACTATGAACTACCAAAAGAACCAACGGATTTGTCCTAGAAGAAGTACAACCAGAGTGCTCCTTGGAAGCAAGGATGGCTAGACTGTATTTTACATATTTTGGACATATAGTCAGGAGGGAACAATTCCCAGAAAAGGACATGTTTGGGAGAGTGTCAGGTTAGTGAAAAAAAGGAAAACCCTCCACCAGATGGATTGATACTGAGTCTACAACAATGAGCTTAAACATAAATAAGATAGTGGGCCTGGCACAGAATCGAGGAGTGTTTCATTCTGCTGTACATAGGGTCTCTATGAGTCAGACCTGACTTGACGGCACCTAACAACAATAAGACGTTTGGTGATGAGTGACAGAGAACATCATGGGGTATGTCTTAAGAATGTCCTAGAGGGGGAAGTGGGTAAGTAGTCTAAAATGGAGCACATGGGATTGCAGGATTACTGTTCCTGTCATTAATCCCACATTATATGAAGGCCAGGAAGATGAACAAGGGCCTCCCAAAGGAATGGCTAGCTTAGGCAGGGGCAACTTGAGACTGTGGGAACATCTGATATTGTTTCAGGACACTTGTGGCAGTTAGGGGAAATGGAGATTCATCTGACCAACAGATTGCTGAAGCTGATTTTTTTCTGGGAACACTAAGGTGATTTGATGTGTATGGTACCGGGAAAACTGCCCCTTCCCTCCTATGACTCTCAGTTGTATGGCAGGATCAAGCACGAGGAGCTGAGAATGGTTGCTCTCCCGTGGCCCAGGGAAGGATAGTGTTTTGGATGGTATTGGTATTTGGATAAAGAGAAGAAGCAGGAGGTCCTATCATGGTATCCATGGAACAAAATGGGAACAAAGAGCTGCATTTCCTTCTAGGTTGGAACAGTACAGGGGCAGCAGAGAGGGGAAGGAGATATGACTTATAATGAAACTAGTTCAGCAGAAGTAGATATTCAAAGCTAGAGATAACTAATTGACTATAAGCCATTAGAAAGTCATAGAAATTTGTGGCAAGGTTATAGTCTATTCTTACACCAATACACAGTTTTATTCTATTTAATATAAGCCAACGTAGGGCAAGTTTTTGTTCTTTTTGTTCTCTAAAATCATGTTCGCTATTCATGATGTGCCATTCTTTCATATGATATTTGGGATTGGCTTATCAATTTTCACACCAAAAGGGAAAAAAAAACCCACAAAAATACTATAATTTTTTTGTAATTGTGTTGAGTTGATCTATAAATTTAGAGAAAATTAACATCTTTATAACACTAGATGTTTCTATTTATGAAATGTTATTTATTTTAGTCTTTTTAAGTGGCCTTCATTGTGCTTTATAATTTTTAAACAACAGGATTTACAATGCTTTTTTTTTCCACTAGGTACCTTTTAGGATTTGTTGTTGTTGTTGTTGTTAGGTGCTGTGAGTTGGGTCCCACCCATAGCAACCCTATGTACAACAGATGAAACACTACCCAACACTGTGCCATTTTTGGCACTATTATCAGTGCTTCTCTGCTACTCACAGTGTTTTCAATGGCTGATTTTATTTTGGGAGTGGGCTGCCAGGTCCTTCTTCCAAGCCTATAGCACCTGGTATTCCCAGGTGGTTGTCCATCCAAGTACTAACTAGGCCTGACCCTGCTTAGTTTCTAAGATCTGAATGAGATAAGATTTCAGGATGGTACAGCTGAAGGTAGAATTTTTATATAGACATACATATTATCTATGATTAATATATTTTGTTTCTTAGTTTTTAATCTTTTTGTTTCTTATTTTGTCCTTTATATTAATTGGAATGTGTGAGGAGGTCATGAATGACCTAGGAAAAGCAATTAGAATAATACTATTGGTAACTGAAATGTAGACTTGTATACATATATCACATATACATATGATATAATAAATATACTGCTGGGTGGGGTAGTACATGTCTGTAATCCCAGTGACTCAGGAGGTGGAGACAGAAAGCATGTAGGTTTGAGGCCAGAAGCAGCTGCATAACTTAACAAGACCCTGCCTCAAGATAAAAAATATAAAAGGGGTTGGGGTGCTGCTAAATGGTAGAGCCTTGCAAAGCATGCATGAGACTCTGGGTTCAGTCCCCCAATACTGTAAAAAAGGAAAAAAAGAGAAGACATATTTGCTCTTTTCCCTTGATTCCTGAAACAAAGCTCCTAAGTTCATGGAGCTTGCTGGGAGGCAGGACTGCCTTTGGTTCTAACAAGATGACTTTTGATGAGCTCTCAATGGCTTTAGGATGGTGGTTGGTCATCAGAAAAACGAAACCATAATTTGAAGCTTCAAATTTTCAGCCCCACACAACATCCTCCAGGAATGGCAGAGAGGCTGGAAATTGAGTTAATAATTGATCATGTCTACCTGATGAAGTCTCCATAAAGATCTCTAAAGTCTCTAAAGTGTAGGCTTTGGAGAGCTTCCAGGCTAATAAACATGTAGGTACAGTGTAGGTGATATAATCCAACTTGGTAGAAATGAAACTTCTTGTGCTTGGGAGCCTTTTGGATCTTATCCCTCATATCTCTTCATCTGGCTGTTCATCTTCATTCATTGTAATATTCTTTATAAGAAACTGGTGAATATAAGTGAATATTTCCCTGAGTTCTCTGAGCTGTTCTAGTAAATTACTGAACTCAAGGAGGTGGTCATGAGAGCTCTCTGGTTAATAGTGGGTTGGTTAGAAGCACAGGTCATAATGGAAGACTTTGGCATCTAAAGTAGGGAGCAGTCTTGTGGGACTGAGCCTTTAGTCTATGGACTAGTGCCTAGTGCCAGAGCTGAATTAAATCATAGAACACCCACTCAGTGTCTGCAGAAAACTAGAGAATTGCTTGTTGTAGAAAGTCCATACACGTGGTGTCAGAAGTGTTATAAATGAGAGTATAGAGAAAAACGACTGTTTTGTCTTCCATGTACCATTAGACATTACAGTAGTAATGGAAAAATGCATGCATAATAATTAAAATAATGTGGCACTTCAAGAATAACAATACTTATTTATACTTGGCAGAAATAGCAGCTGGATTAGGAACAAAGAATAATCTCTAGGAAGACATAACATAGTACTAGAGGGTAGAGAATAAATGAAATTAAGAGTGATATGCAAATCACTACTGATTGATTGGTTTTGAGACAGGGTCTCATCATGTGGCCAGGATGACCTTTAATTCAAGGATCTCCTGCCGCAGCCTCCCTAGTAGCCCAGGTTGTATGTGCCACAATACCCAGCTTTACCTCACTACTGATATGGCAAAAAGTTATAGTGAAAAAGTATCCTTACCATATCATACTAGCAAGTGGACAAGATGGAGTGAGAAAGAGTAAATCTGTGTGGGTATTTTTAGAAAACATTTTTACTCTATTCTCTCTATGCATTTAGTTTGCATTGCCAATTAAAGGCACCCTTAACAAATACAAAACAAACATTATCTACTTGTAAAATTTAATAAAGCATGAACTTACCATTATGTGTTGTATTGAGAATGAAGCCAAGTAATGCCACATCATTGGCACAAGGGCTTTTTGTCACTTTGAGACCTGTCACGTGTGGAAACAGTGCCTGGACCTCCATTTCGTTCACTGTATTCCCAAGAGTCCACTGAAGAATAGGTTCTGTGGAAGTCAAATTTAGGTTCTTAAATTGTGGTAGCATTTTTGAAAATGGAACATTACTACTTTCTTCTATGGGTTTTAGAGGAACCATGTAAAAGAACTATTCTACAGTTCAAAACTGGGTGTGGTATGATCTCATTCTTCATCAGTTAAAAATAGGTCAATTCTTATTTTTCCAGAGTAGAAGAAATGAAGTCTAATTCCCTTGATGGAAGCCTGGCAATGTCATATTGCAGAAGAGCATGTGGGATGGCATAGTGCTTTGACCATATTTGGAAAATATCATTTGTCATAGAGTCTATCCCTAGAAATGTAATTGCTGGATAATAGGTTATACACATTTGTGGTTTAGAGAACAGCTTCTGCTTAAAGAGTCCGCTTCTACTTGCTGTTCTCAAATCTTGTCAAAATAGCAACTGATAAATAAAAATAAGAATAAATCCAGAGTATCCGTGGAGAACAGAGGACATTATCATTAGTGGCCAAGAGACTTAGAAGGGTTTCTGGAAAATATGAAGAAGTTAGAAGTGGACTAACAGGAAAAAACCAATCAGATGTGAGACATCTTCAACCCAGCAGAGGCTGAAGAGCAGCAAAAGTGGCAAAAATCTTTCACATGGCAGACAATTCCTTTCAGGATTGGGTATATTTTTAATTGTCTCACTTTAATTTTTGCTAGGATCTAGCTCACAGGCCTTTCAATACATGTTTTTCTCCCAAATCTTTCTTTCTGGTCTCCATTCGGATATCACCCTCTCTGGGAAGTGGTCTATGAACTCCTAGAATGAGTGAGGCTCTCCTTGAGTACTCCAGTAGAGGCCAGAACTTCACTGGAAATAGAACAACAAAGCCACAGTCTTGCTTACCATACTGGGTAGACAGTTTTCTGAAAGAAGTTAATCAGAAAAGGTTTTACAAATTTTAAAACTTAGAATACTGTTCATGGATATACAACAGGTTGGAGCTAAAGTCAAATTTTCATGCACTAATAGAATTTTTTTCTTGAAAAAAATCTTCTACAGGCCAGGTGCGGTGGTGCATGCCTGTAATCCCAGCGGCTTGGGAGGCAGGGGAAGGAGGATCGCAAGTTCGAGACCAGAGTCAGTCTGCGTAACTTAGCGAGACCCTGTCTCAAAAAGTAAAATAATGGGCTGGGGACGCAGCTCAGTGGTCCAGCACTTGCAGAGTATGCAATCGCGAGGCCCTGGGTTCAAGCCTCAGTACCAAAAAAAAAAAAAAAAAAAAAAAAAAAAAAAAAAAAAAAAAAAAAAAAAAAAAAAAAAAAAAAAAAAAAAAAAAAAGCCTGAGAAAAGCTAATACAAAATTAAGCCAGGACAACTTGAAAAAATACTGCTATCTGAATTTCAAAAATTGTCAGACAAGATATCTAATAATCAATTCTTTACCCGTTTATAGTCTACTATGTAATTTTGTTTCCCCAAAGTTTCAATAAAATCTACTACAAACTCAAAAACTTCATGTGATTTTTTTTCACTTTGTGCAAAGCAAGAAAAGGAATTGTATTTCTATTTTGGTTGACATAGTGCAGCCCAGGGACAGCTGAGAGGGGAAACAGTTTATAACTAAACTAATCCTGCATTCCCTGCAGCTGTAGCCCTGTGTCATCTGATCCTGTCAGATCTCAGAAGCTAAGCAGGGTCAGGCTTGGTTAGTACTTGGATGGGAGACTGCCTGGGAACACCAGATACTGTAGGCTTGGGAGGAGGACCTGGCAAGCCACTCCCAAAAATCAATCCACCATTGAAAACCCTATGAACGGCAAAAAAGCACTGACAATAGTGTTTCACCTGTTGTATGTAGGGTCGCTCTGAGTTGGATACCGGATACCAACTTGTCGGCACCCAACAACAACAATCCTGCATTGAGTCACTCAGGATGTCAGAGAAATTTGGGGTAAGGCAGCTAACTTTTGGAAGTGTATCATGTCTTTGCAGGCCATTCACAACAGAGGTAGTTGAGGTTACATATAGGCCATGACTGCACTGAGTTGACAATGCCTCTCTACTTAACGCATAACCACCTTAGAGTTGATAGGGGAAGCTAAGCAGGAAGATAGGGTATAAAGGGGCCTTTGCAGCCATCTGCTTCCCAGCCACCTTTTGAGACACGAATTTCAGCTTGAGCTTCCTCTGAGACAAATGGCTTGATCCAGTGGTCAATATCCCCTGATAGATAATATCCTGGCAAATAGCATGGTTGCTAGGAGATAATATTCTTTTACAAATAACCTGGTCTGTAACCAGTTATACCTTTACAAAAGGTCTAATCTGTAACAAAGTTCACTTTACATATAAAGGACACAGGTGCCTCCATGTCTGGGCTAGGAAAAGGGGTTCTTGTTTTAGGACCCCTTATGTAATAAAGAGAAAACCTGTTTCATAGCTTAAGTAGGCCAGCCTAAGCCAAAGGATCAGAGAAATCCAACATTATTGAAGTCAAGGGCAAAAAGAAGGGAGGAATATCTGTTCCCTAAATGAGACAGGGACTTAAAAACCCCAGAAGACCCTCCCCTCAACACAGAGTTGCAGTGTGGTATAGTTCATAGTGTCCACAGCTTTTAACAATGTTGTGTCCAGTCCGCAATATTCAGAGATGAACACAGTGTCACAGTGACCAGTCATCCACATATGCCTATAGTGCCTACAGTTCTCAGTAGTGTCCAAAGCAATCCACAGAAACCCACAGAAGTCTATCGCTGTCCACAGATGTCCACAGTTTATCAGTGTTTGAAGATGTCCACAGCATCATTGCTGGACCTACATATTTCTTGACCTTTAACTTGGAAGCATAAATTTAGCTGTTCATGGATCTTCACTGCTAGATCCACCCACTTTCTGATTTCTATCTCAGAAAGTTTAACTTCTGTTCTCTTTTTAACCTATCCGTCTCTCCTCTCTCACAATGGTCTAGCTCCCCATCCTGTTCTCCTTGGGTCTCAGGGGTATTATCTTCTTTTCAATTCTAAATGAACCATCTTCTAAGTTCCTTTCTGGGTCCATTCCTAAACTCATTTATAACTTGATCAAGGACTCAGGTTTGCCATAAGACTTCCTGGATCCTTCTCCCGGTGCTTTGGTAACACCAGTCCTGCGTTCCCACTAACATAGTTAGATATTTTAAGCATTGTAAGAACTGGGAAGTGATTAAAATTTTAGGCTGTTCCTGATAAGATAAAAAAGACACAGAAAAATGACCAATGTGAAGGTGACTGTTGTCTGTGATTAAGAGTTGTCTGAGTGCAGGAGACAGAAAACAGATGAGTGGCTTAGGGTATGTATTGGAGATAAAGCAATGTTGTTGTTAGGTGCTATCAAGTTTTGTCCAACTCATAGTGACCCTCATAGGGGGTCCCTCATAGGGATTCCAGGAGGGATCATAGTAAACCCATTACACATTAGCCACTCTGTCATTTTCCATATTTCAGCAACAATTGTCTCCTTTCAGTTCTTCACACAGATCAATCCCTTGTGGGGCACTGCATCAGCGACTCAGGAGGCTGAGGCAGGAGGATGGTGAGTTCGAGGCCAGAGGCAGCCTGCACAAGTTAGCAAGACCTTGTCTCAAAATAAAAAATAAAAAAAGAGCAGAGTAAAAATATAAAAGGGGCATTTCAGTAGTAGATCACTTCCTAGCATGGGTGAGGTCCTGGGTTCAACTCCCCAGTACTGGAAAAAAAAATCTCATTTCTGTATCTGGAATCTTCTAAGATCTACTTATTTGTGAAGTTCTTTGCTGCCATAGTATCTCTGTACACTCTCAACAACTGTAAGTTAAAATGTTAATGCAGTATATCTCAATATGTAAATAGTTCAAATTTTGGATTATTTTTAGATTGAAATAATTTTAGATTGGTATTTTAATACTTACAAGTAGCATAGGATAGCCAAATATCGGAGTCCCAAAGTAGTATTGCAATTACTATCAAATAATTGGCTCTCTTAAGAAACTATGATAATGAAAAGCATGTCAAAATGAATCACATTATGATGTACATTAAAAATTTCTAATAAAAAAAGAAACTATGATGAAAAATAAGCTAAAATATTTTAACTTTTTTTTTTTGTACTACTTAGGATCAAACCCAGGGTTTCTCACATGCTAGGCAAGCTTTGTATCACTGAGCTACATCCCCAGACCTAGATATTTTAATTTTGGTTAAAAGAACCAACCAATACAGATACAACTGATGACATGTTTGTCCCCCTTTACAGTCCCATTTGCAAGCTATCCCCCAAAGCATGAATTTAGTGGGGATAATTCTAGTTCATGTTTTTATATTTTACTATGATAAGTATGCATTAAGACTGTCTGGAATTGCTTTGTGTATTTTCTGAATTTTAGATAAATATTCTCCTACTGCAACTTGAGCCTGCAGCCATACCACCATGGCATCCTATCCCATCCGATCTTGGAAGCTAAGCAGAGTCAGGCCTGGTTACTTCTTGGATGGGAGACCACATGGGAATACAGAGTGCTGTAGGCTTGGGAGAAGGACCTGGCAGCCCACTCCGGAAACAATCAGCCACTGAAAACCCTGTGAACAGCAGAGAAGCACTGACATAGTGCTGGGCATGGCACAGTGTTGGAAAATGTTTCATATGATGTACACAGGGCTGCTATGAGTCTGTGCCAACTCAATGGCACTGAACAACAACAACAATTGCAACTTGATTTTTCACTCAGTCTTTCGGAGTTCTCGCTGAAAAAATATGGGTCTATTTCCTTCTTCTTAACAGAATATACTAATATGCATTTGCTTTTTCCCTTATTTATTGACATTTAGGTTGTTTCCAGTTCTTTCTTATACAAACAATACAGCATTAAATAGGCTTTGTACATGTCTCTTGGGCACATTTGCAACCATTTTCCTTTGGAGTGGTTCTCAATTCTCACTATATATCAGAATCATGTTGGAAGATTTTCTAAAACTACAGATGCCTGGCCCCACCTGTAGAAATTAGATTTCAATTAGTTCATGGTAGAGTTGAGATATAATCATTTTAAAAAAGACTCTCAGGTGATTCTTTTCATAAGATGCAATGTTTATTTATTTGTACTCTGCATTATACACAGCATCATATCAAAGTTGGACTAAAATAACAAAAGCAAAAAAGAAGGCAAGGAAATACAAGATCCAGGATGAGGACTTTTTAGAAAAAAAATGCTATACTGCTATAGATGGTCAAAAATTAGGCTATTAATTTCCTCTCAGACAATTGGAAAAGAGAAGCCCAAATCACTCACTGTTCATGAACTTAAAATATCTAATTTTTCTTTATTTGGTTGATTTTTTTGAGACAAGTTCTTGCCCTGTCAGCCAGGCTGGCCTGTAACTTGCTATGTAGCCCAGGTTAGCTTCAAACTCAAGACCTTACTTCCCCAGGCCCCCAAATGCTGGGATTACAGATGTGTGCCACCATACCTGGCTACAACTAATTTTTAATTAGTAGAAACTAACTGTTCTGCTGGGTGTGAAGGTGCATGCCTATAATCCCAGCACTCAGGAGGCTGAGTCAGGAGGCTCATGATTTTCAAGGTCAGCTTGGGATACATATGAGAACCTGTCTGAAATAAGAACAACAATAACAACAGCAACAACAACAACAACACCCCAACTGTTCTTACTAAGACCAAACAAGATGTATTACTGATGGTTCTCACACAAAAGACTATGATGCAATGAACGATATCTAACTAAGATGCTTCAAAAACTAACTTTACAGAGACATTATTTAGAATGACCCCCAAGATGGCCCCAAGTCCCTCAGGGGTCATGATCATCTGCGACTTAGCAAAGAGTCTAGCATATAGTAGATATCAAAGTTTGTTGAAAAAGTATATGAATTCAGTTTTACTTTTGTCTACTGGCATTTACCTCGGACAATATCCAATAGAGTTCCTTCTGTAGTATAAATATTTAATCCTTGATGTAGAGTGATTCTTACTAACCACTGTTCTACAGCTGTGACATCTGAAAACAAAAGACAAATAATCAATTATTTATATATGTCATGTTGGTGAAATGTGGAGCTATGTGAACACTGTCAACAATGATAACTTTTCTTTTTCCAACCATTTGGACTGCATTAATGTGTCAGATTTCTCACATTTTTCCTACAAAAAATTTCCTGGATAAAATAGTGAAAGAAGAATTATGGAATGATTTTTACCACCATAGCAATTAATCTAGATAGTAATAATTTAGATGATAATTTCTCTTATAGAGCTGTATGGCTTGGTAAAAAGCAAATTATGACTTTCTTGTGAAGTAGTACATTATTTAAAAGTATCCATCAAAGAAAAGTCCAGGACCTGATGACTTTACTACTGAATTTTACCAAACATTTAAAGAAGAATTAATACCAGCTCTCAAACTATCCCCAAAAAAAATTGAAGAGGAAAGAACACTTCTAAACTCATTCTATAAGGTCAGCATTACCCTGATATTAAAACCAGACAAAGACATCACAAAAAGAGAAAACTAGAGACCAACAATTCTGATGAATATAGATGTAGAAATCCTCAACAAACACTAGAAAGATGAATTCAGTACCACATTAAAAACATTATTCACCACACTCATGAGGGATTCATCTTAGAGATGCAAGGATGGTTCAATGGTAAGAAAACAAATATACCAATTAAAAATGAGAAAAAGACCTGAATAGACATTTCTCAAAAGAAGACATATGAAGGGCCAGTGGGTATGTGAAAAAAATGATCAGTCTCATTAATCATCAGGGAAATGCGAATCAAAACCACAATGAGATATCTCTTCACACTTTAGAATGGCTATTATCAAAAAGACATAAGACCATAAGGATACGGAGACATGGGAACTCTTAAACACTGTTATGGTAATGCAAATCAATAAAGGCAGTACAGAAATCAGTACAGAGATTTCTCAAAATGTTAAAAATATAACTACCATATGATCTAGCAATCCTAACACTGGGTATTTATTCGAAGGAAGTGAAATGAGTATATCATAGAGATGTCTGCACTCCCATGTTTACTGCAGCACTTTTCACAAGAACCAAGACATGGAATCAACCTAAATGTTCAACTTTGTTGTTGTTAGGTGCTGCTGAGTCGGTGTCTGACTCATAGTGACCCTACATACAACAGGCAAACACTATCGTTAGTGTTTCTTTGCTATTTATAGGGTTTTCAATGGCTGATTTTTTTTTTAGGAGTAGGTTGCTAGGTCCCTCTCCCAAGCCTACAGCAGCTGGTGTTCCCAGGCTGTCTCCCATCCAACTACTAACTAGGCCTGACTCTGCTTAGCTTCTGCCATCTGAGGGGATCATGTGCCACAGAGGTAGGTCTACAGGCTAAATTTTCATTTTTAGATGAATGAAGAAAGAAAATGTAGCATATCTACACAATAGAATACTATTTAACTATAAAAATGAAATCCTGGCATTTGGGCAACATGGATAAACCTGGAAAATATCATGTGAAGTGAAATAAACCAGGCACTAAATGACAAACACTGCATGGTCTCATGCATATGTGGTTTCTAAAAGAGTTGATGTCTTTTAGGTTTGGGTGGGAGGCTTGGTGGTTAGGTGCCAGGGAAAGATAGGAAGATGGTAGTCAAAGATATTTAATTATAGTTAAGTAATAATTATACTTAGATAGGAGAGTGAAAAAGTTCAGAAAAGGTAAATATACAAACACAGAAAGTAGACAAGTGAATGCCTCGGGTTAGAGGGCTAGGAGAGAGGATAGGTGATAAGAGAAGATGAAGTGAGAATGACTGCTGATGGCCACAGAGTTTCTTTCTTGAGTGATAAAATGCTCTAAAATTTATTTTGGCAATGATTGCACAACTCTGTGAACACACTGAAAATGATTAGATTGTATACTTTAAATGGGAAAATTATATGTTATGTGAATTATATCTCAATAAAGCTATTTTAAAACTAAAAATAACTAAAATACATTATTTAAAAGTAGATGTTGCTGAGCTTCCAGACCAAGACAGACTAGGGAGTAGGACCTGGCGAGCCACTCCCGAAACAACTAGCCATTGAAAACCCTGTGGATAGCAAAGAAACACTGTCAGATATAATGCCGGAAAATGAGGTCCCCAGGTTGTAAGGCACTCAAAAGACTACTGAGGAAGAGTTGCCTCCTCCAAGTAGAGTCTACCATGATGAGGGAAATGGAGTAAAACCCCAGGGTGCTCAACGTGATGATGTGACACGACTCAAAATGAGGAGAAACAACTGTAAACATCCATTAATAATTGGAACATGGAATGTACGTAGTATGAAATCTAGGCAAGTTAGAAATTGTTAAAAGAGAAATGGATCACATAAACATTGACATTCTAGGCATCAGTGAGCTAAAATGGACCGGCATAGGCCATTTTGAGTCAGACAGTCATATGGTCTACTATGCTGGGAATGATAAACTAAAGAGAAATGGGGTTGCATTCATTATCAAAAAAGACATTTCAAGATCTGTCCTGAAATACAATGTTGTCAGTGATAGAATAATATCCATATGCCTACAAGGAAGGCCAGTTAATATGACTATTATTCAAATTTATGCACCCACCACCAAGGCCACAAATGAAGAAAGGGAAGACTTCTATCAGCTTCTGCAATCTGAAATAGATCAAACATGCAATCAAGACATACTGATAATTACTGGTGACTGGAATGCAAAGGTTGGAAACAAAGAAGAAGGCCCAGTAGTTGGAAA